>VXBX01007699.1:0-75973 GCA_013400415.1 Scytalopus superciliaris | reverse complement strand
CCATCCATCCCATCCCATCCCATCCCATGATATGCCATGCCATGCCATGCCATGCCATCCCATCCCATCCCATCCCATCCCTTTCTTTTCCCTTGCTTCCCTTCCCTTCCCAGGAGCAGTGCCCGCACCCAGCAAGTGGGAGAAACTCGGACAGGACCCGCCAGGGATGCTTGGAGCAACCTGGGCTGGTGGAAGGTGTCCCTGCCCATGGCAGGGAGGTTGGAACCAGGTGATCTCCAAGGTGCCCTTCCAACCCAAGCCATGCTGGCACTCTGTGAGCTGCGGGAAGGGTGCCCTGCAGAGCAGGGAGCGGGACATCCTTCCTTGGAGCAGCTCTGTGGGCTCTCAGGGGGCTCTGTCAGCACCTGCCACCTCGGCGGGCTGATCCTGGTCCTGCAGGTACCACTCGGGCAGCGCTGCCAAGGGGGTGTTGGGCACTGGCACATCACGAGGGGATGGGATGGCCCCGGTGCCACCCCCTGGTGCCAGCACCCCCACTGCCTTCTGTGCTTCTGCTTGGCAAAGGGCACTTCTGGGAATAATACCTGGAAACCAGAACGTCGTGTTCATCATCCCCTGTGAGGGATCAGACACAGCTGAGGATCGGGACAAAAGGAGCACACAAAAGGAAGCGCCGTATTAGCTGTTAAAGCTAAAATAAACCTTTATTTAAATCACCTAGATAGTGTAATGTGCACATTGAAACCAGCAATCCCATCAGCATCTTGGCATTGGCTTAATTGGCCACATGGATGCTGTCAGAAATTTGGTTCTCTCATCACACTGAAAATCAACATTCTTTTTGCACAACACATTTTATGGTAAACAGAAATTTGGGGTTTTATCTGGGTATTTCCCTTTAAGAAAACTAATATTTATGTCTTAGTCAAGAAAATAATCTTTTTAGTCCGGTACAAAATGTTCCCTTTAATTAAATTAAAGTATCTCCACTCCCTTGGGATGGATGCCTCGTTAAACCTCCTGGGTGCAGACTGCTTGCCTCCATCTCACCCCAGAACGGTAAAGAGCTTTACATCACATCTGCCCACAGTGCCAAATTAATCACCAAATAAATTAGGCAACAGGGTAATCTTCAGCTGTGAGTCAAGAAAATGACTTGTATAAGAAATAAACTGCAAGAGAAAGAAACCTACCTGGGAAGCGTTAACAAAAACAGTAGCGCTGGGTTGGGGGTTGTTGTGTGTTTGTAGTAGAGCTGAGGAACAAGATGCCAAGCTTCTGGAATTGAGCTTGGATCACAGGGAGTGTGGATATGTCATCCCCATCACGTGTCAGTGCAGTTCACAGGGGAGCGGCGCCGCAGCAAACAGAGCAACGAGGCTCCAACAACAAATTACAGCAGGGAAATCTTCCAGGAATGTTTCCCTCTAAGTCTGTAGCCTCCTGCCTCTCTCGTTACTTCCAGCACAAGTGCTTTGTGGAATTGCTCATCTTCTGCTGCCCTTTAGTCTTTCTAAACCACATGTGGGGTTCTCATAGCCAGAATAATTCCCATTTTTCCTTCAGCGACTTATTAGCATAGCAAATGACTGACTGTGCACAGTTCCAGTTCTAAGGAGGAATAATAGTTCCACCTACAAGGAAAATATTCTCAGAACTGATGTCAACTGCTTGTATCCGTATCCATATCATTCCTAAGAAAACAGATTTCAAGGCATAGGTTTGTGAAAGGGAGGGAGGATCTGGTGCTTCCAACACAGAGCTGAGAATCCCAGAATTGTTAAGGTTGGAAAAGACCTCCAAGACCCTCAAGCCCTCCCTGTGCCTGATGCCCACCTTGTAACTGAGTGCCATGTCCAGTTGTTCCTTGGACATCTCCAGGGATGAGGATTCCAAACCTCCCTGGGCAGCCCCTTCCAATGCTCGACAGCCCTTTCCATGAAGAATTCATGGAAATGAGAGATTTCTCCTGATATCCAACCTGAAAGAAGTCAAAGGGAACGAGATAATGGCAAAAGACCACCTTCCACGTGGGAAGAGAGGAGCCTCAGCATCTAAATATTTAATTATCTGTGTCCAATCTAAACTTCGTGTTAGTCACGAGTGAGAACTCCAGCAGGACCCTGCAGGGCCCGTTTCCCACCTGTCCTGGCTGGGGTGTAAAAGGGTTCCCCAAGTGTCCCCTGATGGCGTTTGTGGCTTTAGGACTTCCCAAGGCACGTGGGACTCCCAGGTATTGATGTTTCCCAAACGGGCTCCGTGGACCAATATAAGCTGGTCAAGGAACCTCTTTGAGTCACCCCTCGGGTTTGAAGTCCCTGAGGCAGAGGACTGAGAAGAAATAATCCCTGCTCTCCACTGCTGCCAGACTTCCCTGCGTGCAGCAGGGAGCCACATCCTGCTGGAACACGAGGAGTTCTCCCTGGGATACATGGAATGCTGAGCCCTCGGATCCAGCTGTGCCGGCTTCCCTGGGAAGGCAGCCCTCTGAGCTGGGCTCAGGCTGTGCCCCTGCACAGCTCCAGGGATTTCAGCACTATCAGCACCAACCACCTGCAGCACTGAAAGTCTTTGAACACTCACTGAGCTGTGAGGGGGTGAGAGGGAGGTTCAGCATCACCATTCCGACCAGAAACCCGATCCAAATTCCCTTCTGGTCACATCCACGCCTTGTTACATCCCCCTGTTATAACCACTCCCACAAGCAGCTCCCTGGCGAACCTGCGAGCCCAAAACTTCCCAGAAAACCTCAATCAGCTCCTTGTGTTTGCACTGCAAACTGCCCCGAGGTTTGCACAACAGCAAAGGCAAAACTGGGCTGTAATAAACAAGTTGTTGTCTCCTAAATAGCCAGAACCCCTGCAGGAAGCTGGAAAAAACACTCAGCTGTTTAAATCAGCTCTACCACCAGATCATCTCCTACATCAGCTCTGTTAAGTGTGACCATACAAAAAATAAATACTGCTTAGAATATTTGTTATCTAAGAAATATTTGCCTGTGGAGAAAATATCCCGGTGTAATCCTGTAAATGGGAAATACTAATTTGCTTCACACTTCAGCACTCTGGAGGGACACAGGGCTTGCCATGCCCCCAGTAACTAATGAAAGGCAGAGTTATTTGTGTAGCCTGGGGACTTACAAATAATTTGATTTTTGTTTTTTTTCAGAAGCAAAGGGAGATTTCTGTTTCACTGGCTGTTTCATTTTAATTTTTGCAATTTTTGGCAAGAGCACCTTGAGCTGGGGATAACTGACTGTGGTTTGTCTAAAGCTAAATAAATGTGTGCTTTATGACCCTTCTCCCACCAGCAGCATTGCATTTTAATGCCAACATTACCTTTCATCTGAGCGATGCCTGAAATCGGGGCTGAAATAGGATGAGGGAAAAGAGCTTTATTTTCCTGTACACATCTGTTTTGGAGGGATCAGGCGACGTGAAAGGAGCTGCATTTTGAGAATCTCAGAATTAATACCCACGTTCTGGCACCTTCAATAACAGAAGCCAACAGAGACAAAACTTTTTGTGCTTTGCGGGGCAGAAATGTGCAGAAAACTCCCTGTGATGGTGAGAACGCTCACGTTGAGGGCTCTGTGGGCACAAAGAGCCGGTGGCACAGCACGCTCAGCCCCACACCAGCCAGTCCTCCCTGCACAGGAAACACCTCCCAGCCATTCCCACTTCCCCCCCACAGCAGGTGGGAGCTCAGGAAAGAGCCACGGATGGACTTCAAAAGCTTTTGGCCAAGAGATGCTGAGCCACGAGCTCTGTCTGTCTGAGCAGGACTCTGCTGACCTCCTGGGGGATTCAATTCTGTGTCATCACAGGCCTGTGTGGCAGAACTTGCCCGATGTCCTCAAGGAATTTTCAGCAGAAACAAGTGACCTTGTGAAATTGTGTTACACGGGATGCTGGAGGTGGTTTGGCAGCAGAGAGTGCTTTGCAGGAGGATGATCACAGCCCCTCCCCAGCCACTGGTTCCTCTTGCTCTAAGACATTTCAAACCCTGCCTGTTGTTTTCTCGTGCTCTCATTTCCAAAATAGGCAGTGGAGGGTCCTTAACCCACCAACCCCTCACACCCCACACACCCCTCACTCCACAGTCTGTTTAAAAGATAAAACCAGTCCTTACAAGAACAACGTTGCTTGTCAAACTCTAATTGCAGTTTGGAAAGAGAGAGTGTTTATGCAGATCATAATTTAGCAGCAATACCAGACTCACCATGTTCTACCCTCTGTGTTTAAAGCCTTTCCCCTTGTCCCACAAGGGCTTGGATAAGGCAAGGACAAGGAGAAATGGTCTTAAAATGAAAGGGGGTGGATTTGGATTAAGGACTAGGAAGAAATCCTTCCCTGGGAGGGTGGGGAGGCACTGAAATGAATTTCTCAGAGAAGCTGTGGCTGCCCCAGCCCTGGGAGTGTCCCAGGCCAGGCTGGATGGGGCTTGGAGCCCCCTGGGCTGGTGGGAGGGGTCCCTGCCCATGGCAGGGGGTGGAACAAGATTATCTGTAAGGTCCCTCCAGCCCAAACCATCCATGATTTTCCTCTTGAGAGGCAGTGCAGGAGCTCCCAGGGTTGCCTGTGACCAGGGTAACAGCCTGACTGAATCACTGCTCCTCTGGCATGGTGGGGTAACCCCATCAGAGGGTGCAACAGCCCTCAGTTGGGAACAGCTTTGTGACTGCACCTTCTGCTCTGTTCATGTCACAGAGTTAACGTGCTCTTTGTAGCCAAAACAGACCAGAATTCTTACATTCACTAGAGCAGCTTTGGGTATTTCCCCCTTCAGGTGTGGCAGGGCCAACTCAGCTCAGCCTGTCAGAGCTCAGCAGTCAGTGTGAAGCTGCAGATGGACACCACACTGGTGGCCACTGGGGCAGGAGAAGCTTCACACCATGTTCTGCAGCCCTGTGTGCAGTGGCTACTGTAAGGATTTGGGATTACATGGGATGTTTATAGTCCTGGATCAAGATAAAGATACACTGGGAGCAGCTGGAAACTGCATTTCCAGTTTGTCTGCGTCCAGTAATTAAAATTCCAGCACATTATCCTTTGTAATTTATGTTCCAGCACTCTGGAAGGATACTATATATGGCCTGGGCTTTGCTGTGATGGGCTCAAGACAAGCCTCACTGGCACGACAACTGTTGTAGCTGGAAAATTTGAAAAGCTTTGCTGGTTGATTGCTGGGGGCTTTTTTTAACTTTTGCTGCTTCTGCAGAGTTCAGACAAATCTGCTGTTAAAGGTGTTGTGCACCCAAAAAGCTCTCCTCAATCAGAAGATACTGTTTCTACTAATAAATCCTACCCCCCCAAAAGAGATGTTCCTGTTATTTATTGCTGATCCCACCTGTCTTCTTGTTCCTCAAGAGAAGGAACTTGTTTAGCCCAGAGACAAACACCCTCAGTATGTGTAAAGTTGAGAGGAGACGAGAAACTGTCCTGTCCCCTGTGAGTGCAGCGAGCAGGACAAGGGTTTGGATTGAACAGGGGTGATTCCAGTTGGAAATGAGGACTGATTTTCTAATTGCTGGCATAGTTAAACGTTGGGATAGCCAGTGTGTAATGGCTGGTGCCACCAACCATGGAGACCTGCAAGATCAGGAAGTGTTTGTCATAAATACAATAGAAAGGTGGAATCACAGAGTGGTTTGGGTTGGAAGGGACCTTAAAGCCCACCTTGTTCCACCCCATGGGCAGGGACACCTCCCACCAGCCCAGGTTGCTCCAAGCCCCATCCAACCTGGCCTTGGACACTCCCAGGGCTGGGGCAGCCACAGCTTCTCTGCCCAACCTGTGCCAGTTGCACCTCATTTGGGGCACTGGAGCAACAACTTAGAGATTCCTCATGGAATTCATGAAAACAGATGCAACTCCTGAACCAGAGCAGCACTTTGCACTCAGGATGAAGCAAGACACCAGGACTGCTGCCTTCTTAAGCTTTCCAGGTATATGGAAAATTACTCACTCTGAACATTTCTCCCCGATAATCATGGATTTCTCATGACAACATTTATCTCCGAACATTATAAAGCTGAAGGAAATCACACATGTTCTTATGCACACACATTGGTTCACTGAAACTCTTTGCAGGAGACACCTGAGGTACCTGTAAGGAAGACAGGGCCAAGGGAAGGGCTGGGGCTGTGCCAGGGCAGGCTCAGGGGGCATCTCAGGGAAAGGCCCTTCCCCCAGAGGGTGGTGGGCACTGCCCAGGCTCCCCAGGGCAGTGGGCACGGCCCCGAGGCTGCCAGAGCTCCAGGAGGGTTTGGGCAACGCTCTGAGGGACAGGGTGGGATTGTTGGGGTGTCTGTGCAGGGCCAGGGGTTGGACTGGATGACCTTTGAGAGTCTCTTTCAACTCTGGATATTCTATAAAGAAAAGTTCACTCCACAATCAGACTCAGGAAATCTTCAGAAAAACACCAGTTCTAGAGCAATAATAAATATTTAACAAGGCAACAAAATAAGTGGGGCTACTTAGAGTAAACCTGTCAGAAGTTTGAGAAGTTGATTTAATACACCGTATTTTAAAGAGCACGGTTTAATCATAGTCATTTTTATGAAGGGAAAAAGCTTTGGTTCACTCAATTTGTTTCTGTCAAAGCCACTGTACCTCTCAGTGGTGATGGAATAAATGGTATTTAGCTAAAGCAGTCCCATGTATGGAATTAACCCCGAGCCGTGCACGGGAACACGTCGGCTCCTGTTCCAGCAGGGACGTCCCTGAGCCAGCTCAGCAGGAAATCACCACAGAGCTGGCCTGAGTTCTTGCCTACCCCAACATCCACAGTGCCATAAGAGTGCTGGGCTGAGCAGTGTCACCTGAACAGCAACACTGGTGAGGGGAAAAGGTGCCATAATTTGGTGTGACGGCACTGAAATGTTTCCTGCCTTCGGTGCTGAACCTGCTGGACGGGTCAGGTTCTCCCACCATCCTCAGGCAGGGAAAAGACATGACCTTTAGTGGTTGGTTTAGATGGAGCTGATGATCTCAGTGATCAGGTGCACAGAGTTCTGAGACCCCTCACCCCCCTGACACGAGGGACAGGGACAAACCCTGCCACATTCTGCAGAATCTCAGCAGCAAAAGGGAAAAGGGGAAGGGCCGTGTGGCCAAAATCAGCTCCAAGTCAAACCACCACGAAAAGGGACATCTCCATCCAGGGTGCAGCCACAAGAGCTGCTGAATTGGCCATGAGAATATTTTCAAAGCACCATCCCTATCTCCAGGAGGATCTTCCAGCTCTGATGTGCTATCCCAAGAGGGCATCATTATCATGAACCACAGCAAAGCTCCAGATCCTTTTTTCATGACATTCCTGAACTGTTTGCTCCACCCTGATTCATTTTAGGAAACTGATAAGACAGCTGTGAAAATACACCATGTAAAGCACTCTCAGATTACAAACCTGCTGGCGGAATATGCACTTTTTTCCTCCCAGGGGAGTGAAGATTGTTGTTTATCCCACTTTTCAGAGGGCTTGTGAACCAAAATGTAACCTCCTCTTATTTCCCACCACTGGCATTGTTCAGTAGGTGTGGACTGACAGAACATTTTGGCTCCTGAATCGGCGAAGCAGCTGCCTCTGAAACATGTGTGGGCTACACTGAAGAGTTTTTCATATTATGAAAGGGCTGTGGGTCTTTCCTTTCATGAAAATGCTCATCATTGTCACTGTTCTCTTCAGCATGTGCTGTCACCACCACAGCACCTGTCATCTGACACCCCAACAATCCCACCCTGTCCCTCAGAGCGTTGCCCAAACCCTCCTGCAGCTCTGGCAGCCTCGGGGCCGTGCCCACTGCCCTGGGGAGCTGAATCTTCAAGACAAGTGACACTACAGACATCCCTGAGCTGAACTGACAGAGTGGGAAATGATGCTGTGATGCTGCAGCTCCTTTTTAAGAGTTTCCTCACCTTCTGCTGATCCCAGCTGGCTGCAGGCACTCACTGTCCCAGCCTTTGCCTCTCCCACCTCTGTTCCTGCATGGATACTCAACAGCAGCCCACAAAGTCATTCCTTCCCCTTGGTCCGGATGTGTTGCCTGCAGCCTGGCCCTGAGACTGGGAAACAAAGTTTGGGAGTGAACTTACAACTTCACTGGGACCCCTGGAGGGCTACAGATCGTTCCTGCTGCCAGCAGACTCTCTGTGTGCTCCTGGAAAAGGATCCAGGAATATCTCCTGGGATGGGCAGGATGGGAAGGGCTCCCTGGCACAGCACTAAGGCCCTCCCACTTCCATTTTAGCCAGAAGCAGCGAGACAAATGCCCACCTGAAGTACACGTATCCCTCAGGATTCCAAAACACATGGAATGTCATTTCTGAATCACAGAATATCCTGAGCTGGCAGGGACTCACAAAGATCAGAGATTCCAACTCCTGGCCCGGCACAAACACCCCAATAATCCCACCCTGTCCCTCAGAGCGTTGTCCAAACACTCCCTGAGCCCTGATCAAGATCTGATCGCTGTGTCACCTTGTGGGAATTCTGAGATGAAGAATTTGGGGACTGGCTGCTGAAGTGGAAGGGATGCACCAGAGTCACTCTGCTGCTTTGCCCCTGGGAAGGATTCCCATGTGTTTGTCCCTCTGGGAATACCATTGCTCTGCTCAGCATCCAATCCCAGTGGCTTTTGGCAGAGCCTGTGAGGGAGGGGAGGCAGTGACAGTGTGGCTTGTCCCTCTCAGGAGCCTTGCTGGGGGTTCCCTCCGTGCAGGGACACACCAAGCCCTCGGCACACAACCAGCCACTCCAGGAGCACTGGAAGGCTGGATAATTCACACCACCACTGGAGCCCTTCAGCTCATGCCTACAGCTTTCTCATGCCATTTTCCCATCAGGAATATCTGTTGTGTAACAGCAGATGCTTTGCAGTTAATTTTTTTTTTTTTTTTTTTAAGGTAAGTCATATTTGAAAGGAATCAAAAATAAGCAGGAGCTAAAATATCTGCAGTGCTGGGGCTGTGCCAAACACCCACAGATCCTGTACCCTGTACTCAAACCTTGTCAAGTAGCTCAGCACATCTTTATTCTAATCATTTACTTTCATTTTATGCCTAACAGAGAATTGTCCTGATTACTCAAGCAAAGCACAGCAAGAAAAGCACAGAAAACATTTGGTCAGCTTCGGGTTCTTGATGCTGCTGCTGGTGGAGCTCGAGCTTCCACAGCCCCTTCCAGTGACAGGTTCTGGGGTGTGTGCAATGATCACACATCTCCTGCCACTTCTCCCACTAAATCTTCTCAATCAGTGAGCAGAGAACTCCAAGAAAAGGGGCAGCAAGAGCTGCTGGAGGTTACAGAGTGGCTTGAGCAGCTGAGAGAGGCCAAGGGTTTGTAACTCCTCGGGCAATGCAATTCCAGACAGGGCTTTCAGCCTCTCACCGTTTATTGTCCCCATCCTGACCATGGGGTGGACTAAACAAGGGCTTTTCTTTTACACAGACAGCATTTGGTTATGTGATAAAGTCATAGATTCATGGGATTGCCAAGCTTGGAAAGGAGCTTTAAACTCATCAAGTCCAACCATCAACCCAGCACCACCATACCACGCCCTCAAGTGCCACATCCACTTATTCTTCAACCCTTCCAGGGATGGGGACTCACCACTGCCCTGGGCAGCCCATGACAACCCTTTCCACGAAAACATTTTCTCTAGCAGCTCATTTAAACCTCCCCTGGCACAACCCGAGGCCGTTTCCTCGTGTTCTGGCAAACCCAAAGGCACTTCCCACCGCCTTAGAAAGATGAGCACTGTAGAAGACTCATCTCGCACACACAGAGGAGCCCAGAGGGAATGGGCAGGCAGGGACCCACTGAGGGGAACAGCCCCCCAGCCCTGCCCTGCTCCCTGCTCAGCCCTGGGAAAGGAGCTGCTGCATCCTCAGCTCTTGGGTGAAGGGATTTGGAGACCCCACCACCAGCATCAGCCTCTACAGACAGGCCCATGCAGCCTTGTGCTCACATGGCAGTTCCCAGGGGAGCAGCATCACCAGGGGAACATTTCTGAAGTTGTCAGAAAGAGTTCAAAAATCACTGTTCTAATGAGAAGGGGCACGGAGTGTGAGGAGACTCCATCTAATGAAATCAGGTCTTTGGGAAACTTAATCATTACCAAAAACTCGTGTGTTGGGAAGAGCTGAAGGGATGTTGTGAAGAATGAAGGGGCTCCTTCATTCCTGCTGCCCAAAGGGAGGGAGTCACCAGGATCCATGTGCCATTTTCAGCATGGAAAAACCACTGAAACAACCCCCCCCGCCACGGCTCCAGCACAAGGATGGCCCCTGTGTCTGCAATGACTGTTGCTGCAGTGGATGTTGAGAAGGCACTGTGGGTAAGTCCTCTGGCAAAGGGGGAAAAAAGATGGCAAATTAAAAAAGAAATTTAAAAAATGATGGTAAAAACCCCCCTTAAAGCCCCCAAGCAGAAATGCTCCCCTCGAGGAGGCTCTGCAAGAGGAGCTGCTCTGTCTCTGCTCCAGTTTGGAATTCAGAGGGTATATATGCTCAGTCACCACGGCACAAGGTCACAAAGTCCTTTCCAGCTCTTCTTCTGGTGCAAATATCCCACTCAACAGCAAGAGCCCCTCACAAGGAACACCAGGCAACTTCCTCCTTGGGTTCATTGCTTTTATAAACTTGTACTGTTGAATAATTCTTCCTGTTTAAGATTTTGGGAGCAGGTGTAGGGAGGCAGACCTGAATCTTTTAAGAAAAATAAGACTTTTAGGAAAGAACTAACCTTGATTTTAAAGCCCATCTGGCACCAGGATATTTCTCCCAGAGGTGCAGAAATGCTCGTCCAAGGGCATTCTGGGCTCTCAGATTTATCAGGAAGCTTCCAAGTAGGACCTGAGTACTGAGAGTCACTGGAAAGGGCACGAGGAAACAACAGAACAGAGGCAGCAAAGTTGGGCAGAACATGAAACAAGGTAAAAGAGAGTTTTAAGGACACAGAGATGAAAGCAATCCAAGGGAACAATTCCTCTTCCACCAAGGAACCTCCTTGTATGCCAAATGAAAAGAACAGCTCTTCTCTCTGCCACTTGCAGAATAAAGACCAGGCAAGGAGAGAATAATCACCATTTTTTCATCTGGAGCTCAAATGGACCAAAAACACCCCAAGAGGTTTGTCCCAGTCAGACTCGGGAGGAAGGCTGGAAAAAACCCAGCCAGCCTGTTTTTCCCATAGATTCACTTTTCCCATTCCCCAGGTTACAGAATCCTGGAATGGTTTGGGTTGTGATGCTCACTTTTACAAGGGATGGAGATGAATGACATCCAGCACCCAGGAAAGGAGGGGAAAGGAGGGGAAAAGAGGGGAAAAGAGGGGAAGGGAGGGGAAAGGAGGGGAAAAGAGGGGAAAAGAGGGGAAGGGAGGGGAAGGGAAAGGAAGGGAGAGGAAGGGAGAGCTGTCCTGGCTGTCCCTGCCAGCACCCACCATCAGGATGCCCAGGGAATGCTGACGCTCCAAAACAAAGAACTCCATGATAACAGGCCCAGCTCAAAGGTGGAGTTTGGAACAAAGGGAAAGGCAAAGTCGAACAGGAAATTTATAAACTCCTGCTGTAATAGTGAGGATTCCTGTGCTGAGAGCACGGGCAGGGGGACCAACAAAGGTCACCTGGAGCTGGTCAAGATGGAAAAACCTGAAATTACAGCCCCACTGTGACACTAATGCCCCGCCATGGGCAGTGCCTGAAGCTCCTCCATCCCACCCCTGGGGCTCTCCTACTCCCAGCACTCATTTCCATTCCAATACCCAGTTAATGATTGACTCCTTAAGTGTTCCCGACATCAAGTTGTTAATAAACCTGCCACAGAGTGTGACCTGGGGGGCAAAAGTAACCTTGTCCTCTTCTGGAGCAAAAACTTCAGGGGTTGTGTCCTGGAAGAGTTTGAGTGCAGGAGATTAAAGGTGAAATCAAAGGTGAGAATAATTCACTTGAAGAGCAAAAAAATATATCCCCAAATCAAACCATTCAAGAGCTTAAAAGTGAGGTGGTCCTGAAAAGAAGACACCTGAAATGGTGCTCAAGAATTCAGATTTGAGCAGGAACTGGAATATTCCTACAGGGAACTGTGATATTCCTCTAAGGAATGGGCTGTGATTTCAGTGTGTTCTGGGGGAGCTGCACGTGGGTAATAAATAGAGATTCCTGGTAGCTTGGTGGGCTGATTGGAACAAAGATGGATTTATTGGAATAGAAGTACACAAATGTAAAAAACCACCTTGGCTTGCAAGAAACTCTGATGGGAACCAGGACCAATTCCTTTGCTGGAGAAGGACAGGGAGACCCTGGGAGGAGGGACAGGGAGCCCAGGTGGGTTAGTGGGACAGAGGAGCCTCACCAAGGGGCACACAGGGGCTATTTTTGCTGAAGTTTGGAATATATTTTTTCAATGATTGTGCTTTTTGAGCATAAGGCAGCTCATTCTCACCCTTTGGGGAATATCTGACCTGCTGGCTGAGTCCCAGAGTTTCTGGGGAGCCCCAGAGCAGCTGAGCCCAAACTACCACAGAAAAGAACCAACCCAGGAAATTTCGCGTTTAGATACAATTGGGTTTTTTTGTACAGCACAAAGTTGCACTTCAAAGTTTTAATGTCACCTTCCAAAAGCATTCCTGATGCAGGCCTTGAGCATTCCAATTATCATCTTATTCCTTATCCCTCCCTGGAAATGGCTCTTTGGGCCACGCAGAGTGTCCGATGCGCTCAGGGGGGAGTGGTTTTTGAACGACTTCCAGGAGAGCCATTAAAGCTCCTTCTTGGCTGCCTTCAAAACCCGCTGCAAGTTTCAGCTCCGAGACCTGTGTGTGAACAGAAAAGGAGCCAGTTAAAGAGGAAAACATTCCTCAGCTGTGCTTTGCATCAGGAAGGACACAGCACACCAGCAGCAGAGCACTGAGCACGCACAAATGGTTAATTCTCGTCATCCTTTTGATGTGCAACTACAGAAATCATATTTATGACACTCAAGAAGTTTTAAGAATAAAAAAGAAAAGGAAAAAAAAAAAAAAGCAGCACCAGGAAAAGCATTTCCAAACTGCAATATTTGAGAGCTATCTCATATATATATATATATAAATATTAAGTGCAGCAAAACGTGTAATGAGAAACAAGAGAAAGCGTGAAATGCCTTAAGATGCAGCGTTTGAGGAATATGAGAACAGGTTTTGCCAAGAATTATTCACATACATCTGCACAACCCCCATCCAGCTATTTTTACCTTTTTTGTGGGCCAATAAAGAGCTGTGTATTGTCAGTCCTAAAAACAAGACCTTAAGCTTTAAAACCCATTTGGATGACAATAGAGAAAACAACGATTATGTTCAGACCACCCTTTCCCAGCCAGACGGAGGGCACGGCGTAACCTTTTCCTCACCTTCATGAGGAACAGGGGAAAACACACCAGAAGAAGGGCTGGATGATCATAATTGGCCACCTCCACCCAGCCTTCCTGGGTTTGCATCCTAGAACTCTTTCCTGCAGGGCTTTTGCATCCCAGGGGAGCACTTCCCATGTTCTTCAAGAGCTCACCCTGGGTGTTTCCATGGGCCTCAGAAGCTCCAGGTGGACTCCTGGCTTTGGCAGGCACAACTGCCTTGCCCTGAAAGCCAATTCCCCCTGTAAAGCCCAGAGTCACCTGCAGAACTGTCCATCAGCTTCATTGTTTGCCCTCATTGTTGGTTTCCACCTGAGTTGCCTTCCATGAATACCTAATGGTGGATTTGCTCCACTTAATTAGTTAATTAGCTTTCAGAGCATCTCCTGGAGATCAGGAAGGGGTACCTGAATGGCCATCCTATAGACAGGCTTACTAATGGCTTAGGAAAAGAAACGTTCATTTCTTTCTTTGCAGAAAAGCTTCAGAAATTGATGACATCTCTCCAAAGTTCTCAAACACACTTTCACAACTGGCCACAACAGCCCAGAGGTGATTTTCCCTTGGAGGAGGGACAGAGATTACCGAGGTGAGGCACCAGGTCTTACCTGACAAAGGCCAACCCCACACGACCTGCTGCTCCCCACGGGTTTGAGCTGTCCTGCATCTCCACGGCCTCTTTTACCTTCCCTTTTTAGCCCAGGGGAAATCCATACCCTGACAAAGGCTGATAGCACAGCCCCAGGTCCCCCATTTCCATCCTGGAGCGTTGCTGGTGTTGACACAACGCCCTCTCCAGTGGCTGCCACCAAACCAGTCGTTTATTCAGCCAACGCTGTTCAAACACGGGTTGTTTGTTCAGTTGCCGTTGACATTTCCTACAGTTTGTTTAATCCACAGCAGGGACCCTGAGGGGTGAGAGGGGCACATTAACCCCCTGTGAGAGCCCCCACCACAGCCCCCCCAGCCCTTCCCACTCGGTTATAACACAAGGGATGGTTTCAGCAGCTTTCCCTTTGGTTTTCCTCTCTGCTTAGACCACAAATGCTAAACCTGGGGATGCTTGGAGAGCTCACTTGCCATCACCACCTTCAGAGCTGCTCCAGCCCTGGGTCCCAGCTCAGGAAGGACATGGAGATGTTGGAGCGAGTCCAGAGGAGGCACCAAGATGGTCAGAGGGCTGGAGCAGCTCTGCTTGGAGAGCTGGGATTGTTCAGCCTGGAGAAGAGAAGCCTTGGGGTGACCTAATTGTGACCTTGCAGGACCTGAAGGGGGTGGAAGTTCAAGTCCCTTCACCACCTTGTTGCCCTTCTCCGGCCCCACCAAAGGATCTTCCAGCAGCCACAGCCACGTCTGCCACGGCAGCACTGGAGGGATCTCGGGCAGCCCAGTGTAAACACAATTGCAGGGGAAAGGAATAATGGACAGGGAACAGCTGGAGACACAATCCCAGTGCAGCATTCCCGGTGCCTCACACGGGGAGCTATTCCTGGGCAGGCAGCTCATGGAATTCCGTGGATGTGCTCGGGGCACACTCGGCTCTGTGTCAGCAACAGCCCCACAGGTGATGGAAGTGAAAACGAGACCCGTGGCAAAGGCAGCTCAGGCCTAAATGCTGAACAAAATCAAAGAGGAGCCTCAAATCCCTCATTTCCTAAGCTTACACTTGGCAGTTCTAACACCGTTTTCGTTGCTTTAATGGTATTTTTTGCTGCCTTGTGGTTTGTTGCTCAGAGGAACAGGAAAAGCCAATTGTTTCTCCCTCCTCGCTGCTCCATCCCCGACAGGAGGATTTGAAGGTGCCAGGAAATTTTGACAAAAGTATTATTATTATTACAATAAAATTTCCTTTAATGTCAACTCTCTTAGAAAAGCAAGAATTCGATTAATTTTATTCAGAAAAAGAATTCTTCCAACCACATCTTCAGGCTTTGGCAGTGACCTTTCCCTCCCGAAACACACACACACTTCCCTACTATTTCCCAAATATTTCCAGTTGGAAGACAGTACAAAAATATGTGGGAAACGCTGACAAGCTTTGGAACGGTTTCCAAATGAAAATGGGTTTAGAAAGTAACACTTGCCAGGTGTTAAATGTTTGATGTGTTCGTTTTAAAAGCGGCAGCACGACCCGGAGGGGGGTTTGAGGCTGTTTTGGAGCCCAATGTCAGGTTCCTGCCCCCAGGAAGCTCCAGAGATCTTCGAGAGCAACAACCACGTTTCTAGAATTGGAGGGAACATCAACACCTCCCAGTCCCAGCTGGGCCATGAGGTTGGAAAACACGGATATTGGGTGTGTTGCTCCAGGTTGGATCTCAGGAGGAATTTCCTCATGGAAAGCACTGGAAGGGGCTGCCCAGGGAGCTTTGGAGGCCCCACCCCTGGAGGTGCCCAAGGAACAAGGTGGGCATCGGGCACAGGGTGGACTCCACGATCTCGGAGGTGTTTCCCAACCTTAATGACCCTGTGATTATCTCAAAGCTCCGCGCTGAGAGACAGAACCATTTAAGAGTAGCTGATGCATTTCCCCCCTTAATGAAGCACCAAGATCAATGTGATTACATGATGAATTATGCAGCAATAACCTGACCCTGCCCTAAAAATGGAAAGTCAGTGGGCAGTGTGTAACCTCCAAGTTTTCCTCCAAAACAACCTGTAAATACGTGCAGGGGAAGCAGCATCCTTGGAAAACAATGAGTCATGCAGCTTTTTTTTGCTTTCCCTGCCAACCTGAGTGCAACAAGGAGCTAACATGGGGAGTAGCTGCTGGCATGTTTGTCTTACACCGACTGCTTCATGTCTGAGAAGAAAAGGAATCCTTTAATAAACGGCAGATAAATATTTGTCCAGGTTCTTTTCTTTTTTATATTATTTATTTATTTCCCCTTGGATGAAATGCTCTCATTCCCAGTCACTTATTCCCTGTGTGTCCTGGCTTTTGAAATCCTGTTTCTCTCACTCAAAAATCACTATTTTGCCACGGAGAGGATCCCGTATAACCTGGAATGTGTTTGGAAAAGCAGCACATGGAGAAATGTAGTTCCAAGGTGTGTGTCTGAGCAGGAGGGATCCTCCCAGCCTGGGGAACACACTGACCTCCAGGAGGATCCTTTTAACCAGATGGCATCATAGACAGAATAAATTAGGGGTGGGGTTTCCACAGCAAACACCACCTGGCACAGCTGTGACCCTCCTGAGCAAATATTTCAGGGGAAATTCAGAGCCCTCATTTGCCTGATGGTGGGTGTGTTTTTTGGAATCTGGTTCGGAGTCTTCAGTGGGAATGGAGGGACAGGAATGACAAGGAACTCAGCTCTGCAGGGGTGCACACACCAGCACGAGGCCTCATCCCAGATATGATATATATTATAGACAATCATATATCCTGATATATTATATATATGATATATAATGAGCTCTAACTTGCTGCATAAAGTTCATGACATGTTTTATACAGGCAGGACACCTTTCCACCCCCTCATTTCAGCTTTGCTTTTCCACAGAACCACAGGAGATCTGAGTTGGATGAGACCCCCAAGGATCACCAAGTCCAACTCCTGGCCCTGCACAGACACCCCAACAATCCCACCCTGTGCATGAGCAGAAAGGGGCTCAAGGGAGGGAATTGGGTATTAAAAGCTTCCTTAAAAGGAATTTAAACCCCAAGGGCACTGCAAAGGTGCTGTAAGAGGTGAGTTTAGTGCCGTGACATCCTGCAGAGACAAGGGACAGCCTGGCAGGGACATGGCCCAGCACAGCTCCTCGGCCACTTCCTCTTCTCTTTCCTATCCAGGCTGAAATTCCACTCCTAAAGAGAATCCCGGAATTGTTCAGGTTGGATAAAATCTGAATCCAACCATCAACTCAGCACCACCAACATGTGCACCCCTAAACTCTGTCCCCAAGTGTCACATCCACACATTGTTTGAACACTTTCACTGTGATATTTAGGACTGAAATGCAGTTTATGTGCAGTTATAATTTTCTCACAAATGTATGGGGGGGGTTGTTTTGCATCTGATCCATTTCAAATATTACAGCAGTTTGTGAAGCATATTCATCTCATCACGCTGGTGTTGAGTCTTCAGCCTCACTGTGACCAAGTATTTAAAATACAAGTAACAAATTGAATAAAGACTTGAATTCATAGGAGTGGTTTGGATTGGAAGGGACCTTAAAGCTCATCCAGTTTCACCCCCTGCCATGGGCAGAGACACCTTCCCTAGCCCAGGCTGCTCCAACCTGGCCTTGGACACTTCCAGGGATGGGGCAGAGCTTTTCTGGGCAAGAATTCATTGCCACTCTGCCCTTTATAATCCACAGATAAACTATTCAGGCAGAATCCCTCCAGAAGGGTAAAACAGAGTGGGTTTGATGTCAGATTGCCAGTGCTGGTCACTCACAGGCAGGCACGGGCACACACCCCGTGGCTAAATGGGGAATGGTCACCCCTCAGAGCTGTCAGTCCCTCAGCAACGTTCAGTGCAGGGGATTGAAAGGGCCAGTTGGAGCTGCCAACGCTCGGGATTGAAGGAGAGGTTTGGAAGGTGCTCTGGGACACACACACCTGATTGAAACAGCACGGGTCAGGCACGGGGAAGGTAATAAACCCCTGTTCTCTCAAAACAACAAGGATCAGCTTTCACAATCTGTTTGCTGAGTAGGTGGGGTATGAAATTGCTTCCCCTGACAATGAGCAGTGCGAGGGGACAGTAAGTGCTCAGCACAACACAACAGGGCTTTTGAAATCAGGGCATTTTTAAGTGGCACTGTTTGTTAGTGCTGACACATGTGAGTAATCACAGCCCCTTCAGGGCTGGTGTTAAGTTTGTCATTTTTACAAGGATTGAGTAATGTTAAATATCACTGTGGGCAGGTGTGATTGTTATTTAAAAGAGAATTGATATGAGATGTGAAGGGCCACATCCCCAGTTGGTGTAACAGGCTGGTACTGCCCCTTTCAGGGCAGCAGAGTGATGCCAAGTTAAATTATAGAATCCCCATGGGCTGGAAGTGACTTAAAAGACCATTTTATGCCAACTCTCTGCCACACACAGGGACACCTTCCACTAGACCAGGTTGCTCAAATCATCTGGAAAACTTCTTGCTGTACCCGAAGAAATTCTCCCATGTTGTTAAAAATCCCCCAAACCCAATAAAAACTGTGCAACCAAAGGTAATGTTTGTATCTGTCTCACAAATTAATCTCAGGCCTTGGGATACACAAATTCCACAGCCAAAGGGGCTGCCCTTGGGTTAAGAAAATCCATGGAATGGATCATCACAGCCTTTATGATTTCTTATGCTCTGCTAATTCACATCCTCCCCAGGAGCAGGTTGTTACCCAAAGCCCTCCAAGATGAAACAGAAGGAACCAACATCAGAGCAGGAATTGGGAGGAACTTCCAAAGAGCATCCCCACACCTGTATCCTGGGAGGCTCCTCCTGACCTGGGAAGGAAGGGGAGGATGCAGCTCTTCCCCCCCAGGCAGATGGTGTGCCTTTAATCACCCCTCAGCATCACGTGTTGAATACAACATTTTTTATTTATTTTTGCTAAATAAGTGGCTTGTTGTCTTTGCCTCTCTGTGAATGTTCCCACACTGCACATTCACGTGAGGGAAAGCAGAGTGTGTGTGTTGGGGGGGGGACGACCCCACAAAACAGGGATCTTTCAGCAGCCCTCCCCAGCAATTATTTCACACCGAAAGGCCCCAAAGTTGACAGAAGGAACATATGATGAAAATCCTGGGCAATATTAAAAAGCCCTGGCTGCATTTCCCAGTTACAGGAGCACAGGAGCAGGTTGCTTGGTAACAGCTCCAGCCACGAGCCGCTCGGAAATCAGCCATAAAAGCAACTCCCCTGCCATTGCAGCGTTGCTACAGCAACGTGCACAAGTGATGGAGCCCAAGTTAGAGACACACCTTAAGCAAGAATATGTTTCCTCTCATTTTAACCACTTCCCAGCCCATAAATCCGTGGCGTCTGCCATTCCAGGCAGCTCCCAGCAAGGCTGCCTCCCGGGGGCTCTGGCGGCAGCCGCAGCGCCTGAGGATTTGTACGTGTAGGAAAGCGATTAGCAAGGGGAGGGAAATAAACCCTGGAGTCTGCAGCCCTGGGTGGAGCAGCAGCTCCTCAGCCAGCGGGCTGCGGGCACTGCGGGGTCTCTCCCTGCTGGGCTGGGCTGCGCTGGGGCCGCAGGGCTGTGGCAAACCTGGGGTCCGGCACAGCTGCTGTGCCAGATGTGGGTGGGACCTTCTGCCCGCAGGGGTTCACCCGGTGAGACACCTACTGCTGCCCCCCCAGCCCCCAGACAGAGCCTGCATAGGCTGGGGGTAGAGCCTGGCTTAGCTGACAAGGCAGGTGTGACCTGCAGTCAGGGGGCAAATCACACCTTTGGGTCACTAACCGTGAACTTGCTGTCCAGGACAAACAGCTCAGGTGGAGACACCCGTGTATGAGACACTTCTGATCTGAGAGATCCCAGCCTGCTGCTGTGCCAGTGGCCCAGGGTGTACAGCTGGAACGCAGCTGGACAGAATCCCAGAATGGTTTGGGTTGGAAGGGACATTAAACCCACCCAGTGCCACCCCTGCCATGGGCAGGGACACCTCCCACCAGCCCAGGGTGCTCCAAGTCCAGTCCAACCTGGCCTTGGGCACTCCCAGGGATGGGGCAGCCACAGCTTCTCTGCCCAACCTGTGCCAGGGCCTGCCCACCCTCCCAGGGAGGAATTCCTTCCTAATATCCCATCTAATTCTGCCTTCTTTCAACTTAAAGCCATTCCCTGTGTCCTGTCCCTCCATCCCTTGTCCCCAGTCCCTCTCCAGCTCTCCTGGAGCCCCTTTAGGCTCTGCAAGGGGCTCTCAGGTCTCCCTGGATCCTTCTCTTCTCCAGGTGAGCCCCCCCAGCTCTCCCAGCCTGGCTCCAGAGCAGAGGGGCTCCAGCCCTGTGATCATATAAACTAACTTAAAAAGCTGTCATGTCCTAAAAATCCAGTCTCACAGGGGGAAGCCTTTCCTACATCCACATGGAAGAGCGAGTTTATTGACTCCCAGCAGTAAGTTTTCGCCCTGAAGCACAAATTAGGTGGTTTTGCAGCATGTCAGCCTTAAGCCAGCGTGCAATTCCCTCACTTGCAGCAGCTGCCATCCACCAGCTCGTCCCCACACAGCCATCCTGCCACTAACCCAGACACACACCTTGACGGGGAACTTCACTTTTCAAAGTCAATCAGTGCCAGTGTGTGAGGATGTCAAGTCCGTGCTCGTCTCTGTGGCAGCACCAGATCCTGGGGCGAGCACCAAGTGCCAGTGCTGAGCACAGACACAGAGCTCCTCTGTCTGAGCTGCCACACGCCAGGGACTGACAGCTGAGAGCGAAGGGGGGGGAACAAAAGCCGAGTTCTTTTCTTCCTGAAAAATGTCTAAAACGGCCCCATGAACGAAAATTATAAAATAATTATACTCCGCCTTGAGCTGAACACAAAAAGGTTATTCACTACAAAGCCCTAGCAACCATCGTAGCCTTAAAGGCAAAGAAAGCAGACTGCCAAAGCAGTAATGAAATGACACACAACTGCTAATTTCATGTCTGTTTTTCAGAGGTCTGTAATAATAACCAGTAATTCCTTACAAAGCATCCATTCTTGCTCCCTAATTCCCACCTAGGGATATTAAAAGGCTTAACCGTTCCCTGGCTGTACCTTTTAGGATGATAATGGCCACTTCATTCCTGAAGTATAAATATGCATATCTTCTCTAAGGGGAAAAAAATCAGATCGATAAGGGTCTATAAAAGCGTTCAGGTGAGCCCAAAGGGCTGAGTAGGACCAGGAACGACATGTGGACAGACAGATTCATGTCTTCCATGGCCCAAGGTGTGGCAGCTCAGTGGCCTCCCCACGATGCTCTGGAGCAGAAGGTCACCTTGCAGAGCCTTCAGAGAGAAGAGCGAGACCTGCCCTAACCCAGGCAAGGTTTGTGCTGCAATGAGCTGAAAATACACCGTTTCACCGTCACCACTGGTGTGTCTTCCGAGAGGACACGTATTTCTTCCCAAGTAAACAGAGATCTGAAAAGAATAGCCAAGGCAGGCGGGCTTGGGAAGAGCATCTCTAGTCGTGCTGCACGGCGATGTTACCGCAGCACGGAAAGGCATTCGGCTCCGGGAGCAGAGATGTCTGTGCAGCTCCTGAGAGCAGCCACTCGGGAGAAGGAGCTGCCTCCAAACATCCATCCTGCTGCCTGGCTCACGACTCACATTGCCAGGTCTGCTGCTCTCCCAGCAGGTGGGAATAAACCGGGGTACAAAGACACCGGTGGTGTGTTTGTCAAAACCACCCCCCAAACACGTTCGCATTCGCTCCCTACTCGACACAACCAGATGCAGGCACACAAATATCAGGAGATTTAACAGGGGGCAGCCACTCCCCAGGAATTTATCCATCCCCTCAGCACCCAGAACAGCCTGCTGCAGCTTTGGGGTACAAACTCAGCCTCCTTAGGACAAGGCAAGGACAGAGGCCCCTGGTTTGAGCAGGGGAAGCCCTCGGGGCGGTGGCTGTGCAGGTTGAACCCCTGAGGCTCCAGGCTGTGTCTCTACAGGACAAGTACAAGCCCTTCGTGCTCAGGGTGCAGCAATGCAACCCTCTGCCTCGGCAGTGCTGCTGGACACAACATCAGCCCTCCATCATCTCCCAACCCCAACCACTCCCTGATTCCCTGGGCTTGGTCCCCAGTGCCAATCTCAGCCCGATGTTCCCCAGGAATTCCAAAATATAACCTCCAGCACACACCAAGCCACCCTCGATCACTCTCTGCTGGCTAATAAGCAATTCAATGAGCATTATATTTTTATTTACATCTGAAAGCGCTGCAGTAAAATATTCTGGGCAGGCTATGCATAAATACATGAAATTGCTCCTACTTCACTAATGAACTATTGTGTGTAATAAAATTAATCTCATTCCACCCATGATAGATCTGGTTTAATTTTTGAAGCAGGGAAATTTAGACACATGTAATTTGCGGGAGGGGGGAGCCAAAATTCAAGAGATACGCTCGAAACCAATCAGGCAGTTGTTTTATTTATACAGCACCCTTCAGAAAAATTATCTGAAGGCACTTTACAATGCAAAAATAACTGCACTTGGCAAACCTCCAGCAGGGCTGGTGCTGACCGTGCCTTCAGACACCGCTCGTATCCAAACGGGTTCCCAAAGTCAGGCTTTTTCTCCCCAAATTTGCTTTATATCCTGAAGTTATGACTCCAGCCACTGCACACAGGTATTTTTTGGCAGCTCAGGCACGCAGCTTGACTGGTGGCCAGCTCCTGCTGGCTTGGGGACCTTCCTCACCCAGCTTTTGGGACAATCCCCCTCCCTCACATGCTCCAGGCAATGCTCTCTGTTAGTTATTCCTGCATTTGGGGAAGAGATGGGAGGGGACAGGAAGCTGCCTGAGCCCTTTCTGCATTCTGCATGCTCTGGTGCAACACAGGGCTGTGACAGAGGAGCTGCAGAACTGTGGCTCTCGTGGAGCTTTGTGGAAAATCCTCCCACAGCAGCCTCAAAAGCAAAGCTGAGCTCCCGGAAAGGTGGCGGAGCTCTGGAGCAGAGCCTCGGGAAACGCAGCTCTCCACTGACTTGTGCCAGCAAGCCCTGCATGTTTTCATTATTTATAGAGAGCTGGAGCTGAGCACAGCAACGTGCAGGAGGGGAAATGCACTGTGCAAACCAGAGGCAGCTCCAAAAACCTCCCAGAGGAGCTCACAAATCAACACGGGGCGGCAGCTGGAGTTGGGAAGTGCCCGGGAATAGGGTCAGTCGTAAGAAGAATTTTTAGGGGGAAATGGGGGGTTTTGTGAGGTCTGTTTGGGCAGCCACTCCAAGCCCTTGGAGCGGCTTAGAACAAAGGGAAAAGCACAAAGCAACAGGGGGAAGGGAGGAGGAGAGAGAGAGGGATCGTGAACTGTGCGGGGGACTTGGGAAGCCCAAGGAGCTGTGGAGACACACTGGGAGAGAGCAGCCAAGAGCACCTCCATGGGATGGAGCCTGGAACGGGGTGGATCAAGGATCTCAACATGCTGAATGCAGCAGCACGAGATAAACACAAAGGGAAGTGAACCCTGCAGTGGTTGGTCCATGATTGGATTTTAATTTGGAATTAGAGAGAGGCCCAAGAGTGAGTGTGGAGTTTAAAGCTGGGCTGTCACGTGGCACTTCCAAAGAACACCAGTAGCACTGACATTTTCATTTATGCCTCGTCATCCAGGATTAGTCTCAAAGGTTTGTGTTTTCCACGTTTGTGTCCTCTCTGAAGGAGCTGCTGGGATTAGGCTCAAGCTAAAATTCAGCCTCAGCTGTCATAATCTGCACCACAAGAACATCTCCCAGGCATTGCAATGAGGTGGGAAGGCAGAGCCTCAACAGGTGAACGCAACAAGTACATTTATCCTGCAAAGATTGATGCTAAGGAGCCTTTTCCATGTTCTGGATAAAACCTCGTGTGCACCACAGACTTGATTAACAGAGGCCTCCCCTGCAAAAGGCAATTAATTGAGTCCCTTCACTAACCTGGTGGGATACACAAGTGATGGCTGGACCCCAAATCCCCTCCATGAGGAGCAGATACCCCCACAATGGTTAAGCCCTTGACTACAGCGTTGCCTTTGCTGCCTGAAGACACAAACCTTCTCTTATCTCCACTCTGCATAAAGTCCTTGGCTAACCCCTGATCTCCCAGTGGTTTCTGTGCTGAGCACGCAGAGCTCGTGGCTCTGGGTGAGGAAAACACTCCAGCACTGCCTGGGTTGAGAAGGTCAGAGACACAGAGCTGGGGTTCCTGTGTGTGCAGCACGTGTGTTTATACAGTGGGGTGTGGATTTAAAGGTGAAAAGCAGGATCTGTGGGGTGCTTTAACTCTGCAGGTCCTTGCTGGTGTCACCGTGTCAGGTACCCGGCAGGACTAAAAGCTCCACAGTACTTTTCCACTCCTCACATCCTATGAAAATATGTGCTCCAGTGGGGGGGAAAAAAGCTTGGCTGTTGTTGGCATTGACCCAAAAGGCATCAGGGGACAGACCCTGAAGGACAGACAGCAAAGCCAGCACAGGAGCAGGACCTGCAGCATTCCAAGAGAAGCCCTGGCACGGGTTGGGCAGAGAAGCTGTGGCTGCCCCATCCCTGGAAGTGCCCAGGGCCAGGTTGGACAGGGTTTGGAGCAACCTGGGCTGGTGGGAGTTGTCCCTGCCCATGGAAAGGGATTGGAACTGAGTGAAATGTAGGGTTCCTTCCAACCCAAACCAATCTGTGATCCTGTGATCCATGAGATCCATAGTTCCTGTTTTCTGCCTGTTGTCAAATATTAACAGCAAAAGGGACTCTCTGCTTTCCCCAAAAATCCAGACACCCCCAGGGAATTGAGCAGTACCATTTTTCCCTCTCTGAAAGATGATGTCTCCAAGTTCCTGTGAAGTTTCTCCCACCACATTTAACATCTAATTTGGACAGGAAGAAAAAAGGTCTAGAGCCCTCTCTTTCCCCCAGGAAAGTCTGCCAGTCCCTATGGGAGAACATTCACCCCATGGAATTGTTTGTGCTGCCTCTCCTTGGGAACAGAAGGAATGAGGTGCAAAGCTGGAAGGGGTGAGGAAAATGAGGAGCCCATTCTCCTCCCCTCTGCAGGGGGTTTATCCCAATATTTGTGAGGGAATGATGCTCAGAGGCACAGAAATGAAAACCAAGAGGTCCAGTCACCTCAGCAGCACTGGCTCTTTTATTGTGAGTACAGGATAAAAAGGCTCTTGGGGGGATTTTTCCCCCAAAAAGCACATTTTGTGCATATTTACATACATGCACTATGTGCCTGTAAGACTCAAGCCTGTAACAGCCCCCCTGTGAAAACATTGCCTATCAAATGTTTAGTGGGCTCGGAAACATTTTGGGTATCACTTCCAGGGGCCTGCAAGCAAGACACAGAAGATGAACTCAATATCCACAGGGGTTTTAACCTTTGTGTTTGCTGCTCCTTGTGGCCTTCCTGAAAGCACATCAGGCAAGGGGAAAAAATCCAGGAAAACACATTGCACTGGAGCTGGAAGGATGTAACACATCTCTCTGCTCTGCATGAAGAGATTGCAGAGTTTCTAATTGAGCAAAACTAGAAAGTGATTGACTCAGCCCATGTCACAAACTGACACAACCACCGAATATCCTGTTTATTGTTTTTAAAGTATATTTTCTCCCCTCGCTGACTGATGCTCCATTAAAATTCTTGAGGCCATACCAAAAGGGAATTCTGCCAAAAGCTGCCCATTAACAAGCAATTAATATACAAGCTTTAAAGTACAAGGTTGCTCATGCCATCCCACAGAAAATATTCTCTGCCTGCTATTTCTCACTGGAGTCATTTTCTGACAGAACGTTCTATCTCTGCCAGGGATTTTAAACAGGAGTCTGTAATTCTCAAGAAGAATAAAGTCTATACTTGCTCGTTCTCAAAATACTTGATTAAACTTTAATCTTAAAGGCTGTTTTCTGGCCCAGTTAACAACTGATGTAGTAACAGAAATGACACCATTAGCTCTGCAGCATCTGCCAGCTCTCAGACCAGGGGAACAAGGCCAGTTAAATATACATCCTAAATATGTAACTTGGNAATATCACTCTGGGTCTGCACCATCAGCATTTGTGATGTGGTCTCGCTGTACCCACCAGGCAACAAAGTCCTGACTCACACAGCAACATTTCTTTGCATTGAGGATTCTCAGCGTGGGGAACTGCAGACATGAAAAGGGCCTTTGCAGAAGTTCTGCTTCCCATCTGACCCCCACGAGGGCAAGGGAGGGAGGGGGTAAGAGGCAGAAATGGTCCTGCTTTTCAGTTCCCCCCCATAACAGCTGCCCACAAGGGCTGACCATGGGCGTTTATCCTTTCACCAGGACGGGCTGAAGGTCCGAACTGGGTTCCCCTCTGCTCAGGGCTCGCCCACATTCCTTCCCCAGCCATGGACCTGCTCAGCACAGCCAAGAACAAAGGGCCGGGGCAGAAAACCCCATCAAAAGGGCCCAAAACTCCACTCCACATCCCTCAGAGGACAAAGGATTGTTGTGGGTTTCTAAGTAAAACACAGCTCAGAACAAACAACCCCAAATTGAGTGTTTTGCCTGGTACAGAATAGTCTGAGGCCGGCAGCAATTAGTGGCCCACATCTCCGAGCCCAGCAGGGCTGGAGCTCCTCCAGCTGCACCATCCAAGTGGCACTCGTGGAAATTAAAGCCTGGAAGTTTTTTGGCTTTAATTAGCAAAACCCCAAAGGCCTCGTTGCCCCAGTCCTGCAGTGCCAGGGTTCTTACCAAGCTTTGTGCCATGACCTTTGTCGTGCCAAGGGGCAAATAAAGGCTCTTCAGGGCAGGCTGGGTTTCTGGGCTGACCTGCTGCACACACCACTTGCCCACTGCCCTGGTTTCAAGGGCAATGACAGAAAACAGAGCCCTCCTGCAGCACACAAAGGCATTTTCTCCCTCCTCTGCCTTTCTTGCTCCTGGCAACAACCACTCACAGGTTTCCTGAGCCCGTGTTGCATTAAGACCATTGTATTATTCAGCAGTAACTGATGGACCCACCCTCTGCTCATGTGGAGAATCCCTTCCTCAACCTATTTATTCCTTTATCCTCCATGGGGCCATTTCCATCGTTTAATTACATGGCATTTCATTAGTTTATTCATCAAAATGAACAAAAACTCTTGGGATAAAATTCAGTGGATCAAACATTGATTAACTTTAATTACCTTGAGATATACACGAATTAAACGTATTTCTTCCAATTCTAAGCACTATGCCTTGTCTTCTAATGAATTGTTTTAAAAGCAGCTTACCCTCACTCCTTCTTGTCTGAATTTTAAGTGGAGTATGATTTAAGCACCAAGATGCAGTTTTGTTTTCAGCCAGCAGGACCTGAGCTTTGAAAGGCCCTCCAACGAAGTGCTCCTGTTCACTTTTGTGTTCATCTCCAGCTTTTCTGAACTCACCTGTATTTGCACTTCAGTGTCACGTAAGAGAATCCAGTTTTACAACACGACAAACGAGCTGTGATCCTCTAAGAATATCTTGCAAAAAATAAAAAAGGAGATGAAACCAGATCTTCATGTGAAGATCCAGCTCTTCAAGGATCCCCCAGGCGGTGGGTTGGTCTGTGCAAAGCATGAACACGAGTCCCAGGATATCCTGGTTTTCCCTCCCTGCCACGGCCACGCTGTAATTCTGAACAAAATAACAGACCACTCCACTTCAGGAACAATCTGAGCTCGAATGTGACTCTTCAGTGAGTCAGGTGAGGTTTGTTGGTGCCGTGGCAGGTTTTCTATCCCGTTGCTAACAATCCAAAGCTGCCCCTGCGTGTGCAGCCCCGCCGGTCTCAGCGCAGGCAAACGAGGTCACGACTCCCCTGCCCATTAGCCTGATGTGACATTTTAAATACATGTCATTCCAAAGGGCCCGACAAGGCTAAGACCTTCCCATTTCCATAGCCCTGAGCTGGATTTTGCAGTGTTTATTCCTAAAATAAAGCTGCACAAAGCAGAAGCCCGGGCTTTGAAAACCATTTGATGCTGCTCGCTCGGGGGCACGCTGGAGATGTTTTGCCACACAAGAATCCTAAAAGCATCTTAGGGAAGGCAAAGCTTCCTCTCAGGGCATGTTCCTGATTACATGCACTGCAGGACAGCAATTTTATAATGGTATCTCTGTCTTGTGTGTGCTGCACACTGGACACTCTCTTTATGATGTTAAACACACACATACACAAGAAGGAGAACACATGGAAAGCCAGAGGCTCATGGGTGGCATAAAGAAACTGAAACAGCATCTTGTGTATAGAAAAAGCAACTTTAAATCATGTGGGTAACACCAGTTGGTTTTCATCTGGTAGTTCGCCTTTGTCATTTGCCCAGCACAGCTCCAGGAGCGAGCTGGGCAGCAATGAAAGCTCAGTCCTGAAATAAAACAGACACAGAGGGGGAAGGCAAAGGGCAAAGAAGAGGAAAAAAGCAGCTGAAGATTTGATCTGGGGGAAAAGGCAAACAGTTAAATGGTCAGTTCTACATCCATGACGGTATCGAGTCTGTAATCAATCAAATTGCTAATAAAATCAGCTTAATTTCAGTGGGAAAGGAGAGCAGGGCCCCTCCTTGGCAGTGCAGGCTGTGGTGAGAGGGGCTGGTGGGCAGGGGCTGCTCCCAGAGCCCTCCTGGCTGTGCCCTGTGCATCGTGGGCACCTTGGCAGCAGCACCTGGGGGCTTCAGCACATCAGTGGGTGTCACAAGGGATGGGCAGGAACGCCAGCCAAGGATACACCTCTTTAGGTTGAGTTTGCTTTGCCACAGCCCTTGGAGAAGGTGCTGAGGTTGTGCCTTTGGCACTGAGGGGTGTGTTTCAGTGTTGGCACCACAGCCAGGGTGAGGGAGGAAACAGCTGACAGGAGGAGGGCATTTCTCTTACTCTGACACCTCATCCTCCTGGGCAATGTTTCCCTCCCTGCCTAATTAGTGTTTTTCAACATTTTAGAATTATTTTTTTTTCCTGCTGCAAGGAGAGATTTCATGAACAGCAGGGAAAAAATCATTCCTGGAAGTCTTATTGTCAGGCGAGATAATTCCAAATGATGAGACACCACTGACCTCTGGGAACCTGACAATGTGAAGAGCAGTGGAGTGACCCAAGGGCAGAGGAAGAGTTTTAAATACACCAGTTCTTTGCTGCCCTTTGGTTCTCTTGCCCTTGTTGGCAGGACAAAACCAAGCAGTGCCAGCACGTGCCAGAGCAGTGTCTGTGCCACCACAGGTAGTGGAGTCAGGGGGTATTTATGCTGCTGGGTCACTGTAGCTTGAATATATCAAAATATTAATAAATCCCCTTCTTATGTGGCTAAATAAGATCCTCTGGGTTCTGTGCCTGCTTTCCACTGCCAGGCCTGATGCTGCACTGTGCCTCCTCTGAGAGATGAGCCAGTGAGAATGCAAACAAACCAAAGGCACACCTGCCTTTAGAACTTTGTTCCTGTGTGTGCACAGCAAGACATCACATTGCACTTGTATCCCTCCATTTAATCTCTGGGCATACAGTCATTAAACCACAGCACAACAGTTTGGGTTGGAAGGGACCTCAAAACCCACCCAGCCCCACCCCCTGCCATGGGCAGGGACACCTCCCACCAGCCCAGGGTGCTCCAAGTTTATCCAACCTGGCCTTGGGCACTCCCAGGGCAGGGGCAGCCACAGCTTCTCTGCCCAACCTGTGCCGGGGCCTCCCTAGGGCAGAATTCCTTCCTAATATCCCATTTAAACCTACTCTTTGGCAGTTTGCAGCCACTCCCCTTTGTCCTGTCCCTCCATCCCTTGTCCCAAGTCCCTCTCAGCTCTCTTGGAGCCCCTTTAGGCACTGGAAGGGGTTTTAAGGAGCTTTCTCTCCTCCAGGCTGGACACCCCCAGCTCTCCCATCCTTATGAATTTCAACCTTTCAGAAAATGTGCACCAGGCACAAACCAGAAAGCAGAAGAGCCAGCAGTGAACCCAATCCCCACTGATGCTCCCAAAGTGCACCCCATGCCCCTGAGGGAAACAAAATAAAGCTTCCCTACAATAATCTGCTCCAAGAAAAATAATCAGGTAATCAGTTTGACCTTAATCATACCAAGGGGGGGGGGATTAGCCAGACATCCAAAAAGATGAGTTAGTCTGGTGTTTCTCAGGCTGCACCAGCCCACCTTGGGCCACCCCCTTTCCTTTTTAGCCACTCTCTGGTCGTTAAAAAGGCAACAGAGAGTCCTAAGAATAAATGTAAGTGATCATGTCCTGAAGGGTTGGGACCAGGGTCAGTCTTGCTCCATTCCAGGGCTGAACAGATGATACCCTGAAACATGAGACTGGGGTTGTGTGGAGACAAAGCTGGGAGTGTTTCAAGCCTGGGGACAGCAGCTGGTGGCGATTTCGTGTAATTCCCGACATCCATGAATTAAAGGAATGAAGAGGAAAAATAGATCCACGTGATCTGAGATCAGAGGGAGCTGTGGAAACCACCCAGCTCAATCACTGAATCCTAGAGGAGCAGAGGCTGGGGGAAGTGGGATCTGTGAGGTGGGAATATCTCAGGTGAGTTCCTCTCCAGGCTGCCCCACAGCCCTGACAGCCCAGCCCCTCCAGCCCCCCACCCCCAGGGCACTGGGCTCCTTTCAGACTGCCCAGGCAGCAAACCTTGTTTTGCTGCTGCCAGCAAAGCCCCTCTCAGGTGCTCCTTGAAGGGCTGGGGAGATACACACAGTGATCAAGTCCCCCCTTAACCTTCTTTGCAATTAGGCTGAAGAAGTTAATCTCCTTAAACCTGACATCATTAGTGCTTTGTTTTCCAGCACCTGGATTATTTTTGTGGCCCTTCTTTGAACTCTCTTTAGCATCTCCACATCCTTTAAAGAAAAGGGATGAAAACCAGCCACAAGATCTTCCCCCTCCTCTCACCAGTTCAGGGCAGAAGCACAAGAGAAACTTCTTGATATTAATTTTTCATTATCCAAGGACCATCTTAACCTTTTTTTCCCCCTTTCCTCCTGCTTTTGAGGCAACACTGTATTACAGAGATGATTTTCATTTCATTCAGTTTGACATGCAGGGGGCAGAGTAGAAACTCCTTCTTTAGTAACTCACGATCATTTGGGGGAGATAAAATGACCCCTTGATCTGAGTTCTTGCCTCTGGTACTTTCCTGTGAGCAGTTTTGTTGATACCACTATGCACAGCACCGATAGGCATCTCATTTGTGGGAGATGCTACAATTAATAAATAAAGAATAAAGAAATGAAGAAAAGAAAAATGGAATCCAAATGTTATTTAGCTCCCCAGGCAATGAACAGACCCACCTCACTGCTGGAGATACATTCATGCACGGCACCTGAGCGGGGTATTGTCTCTACAACTGGGATATTAAAAGAGAAATGTGTATATATTTTTATTATTATAGACTATTAAATCCCAAATACAGCCTTAATCTCACAACACACTTGATTTTAGTTGATGAACAGGACTAGAATCGAGTTATGCTTTGATGTGCTTTGCAGGATGTGGCCCAAACAAGGAGAGTGAAAATGTCAATGTAAATGGGGTGTCTTAGGGAGACAATCAGAGTCTCTTGTCCTTTCTTCTCCTTAAACAACCAACTGCCTCTTCAACTTCTTTTAGACTGTAATTTCTCCCCTGAAAATAAATAGCTGTATTTTCTATAACAATCTCTGACAATATCATATTTTACAATTAATATTAGATCCTATTTTTGGGATACCAGAATATCCAGGTTGCCTTTGATTTGCACAGGCTGTAACAAGGTCCATTCCTCTCCTTTCTTTTCCAGATGCTAAATTGTTTGGGCAACAAAACAAGTGGTTTCCAATAATGGCTTATTACCAGCTTTCTTGATTCCTGTGTTCATTTGTGATACCAATTTCTGCAGTGCATTCTCAGAGCACACATTTTGTGCCTAAGCCACTTGGATTTTGACATCTCCTGAGACATCTTTGATCCTGCACGGTGCTCCATGGGCCGAGTTTTGCTCTCAGCACTCCTGATTTATCTCCCTGGGAATGCAGCTCCCATTATCTCCTCTGCTGAGGGAACACAGCTATTTTTACAGGCCACTTGGAATTCTCTCTCCAGAAATGTGCATACAGCTCCCTGGCTCCCCCTTCTCTCACATTCCCCCTCCTTTGTTTCCCACGAGGGGCTGAGCATTTGGATGTGTTGGAAAGGGAAGAGGGTTTGGTGGGCAGCAAATAAATCTGCAGGTGTGCTGAGAACTCCCTAAAATGCAGCTCCAAATGGAAAATAAGGTGACCAGATGATTCCATTAGAAAGTTGCTTTGTTATCAGCAACTTTAAACTCCCCCCCCCCCCAAGTAAATCAGGTGTATTAACCAATCCTGTGATTTGAACTGAGGAAATCACGACATAAACCCACAAAGCCAAACTATTTCCATGTTGTTCAACCAACCCCATGGAAAATGCCCATTAGGAATCCTCTTTTCCCTACAGGCAGGAACAGGGTTTTGTTCTGCTCATATTGAGTCATCCAGTTCCTGTTCTTGCCTTGTAATGTCACTCTCAGGCAGGTTAGGACAAGCCTTAGCCCTCAGTACCAGTTGGCACAGAGCACATTCTCCTTTTAGGATTAGAATTAAACCAAACTCCAGAGATTGTTGGGTTGGCTTAACGAGGCCTTTGGTTAAACCAATTTCCTATGCAGTCTGGAATGATGGACACCAGGATGGGTTTGCCATTCTGAGGAGAAACAGAGTGAAAATGAGCAAGGATGAGAAAGGGAAGTTGCCCCAAAGCTGAGTGTGTGGCCTGAGCAAGGAGAGGCAGAGGGAGCTGAGCCCATCCCGGGGCTCTGGGGGCTCTGAGCCTGCTCCCTGCTGGGGCTGGGGACATCTGCTCACACACCAACCCCAACAGGTTTCCACTTCTTGTCTTAGCAAAGACTTGATGAATCACCAGGGGCTGCAGATTGCTCAGAAAAGAACATGAGTTCTGCCCATGGTGTGTTTTGGATTCTGACAGTCTCTCACATTACTGGCATCAGGCTCCTAATTTCCTGTCTATGAAATTAATACTCTGTCAGACCTTCATGTCACTAATTACCTGATAATGAACAGGCCAGATTCATTTAAGGGAGTGGGCAATTTTGCAACTACAAATCTTTAATTTGCTACCAAAGCCTTCCCTTTAAATAGAATCAATTTTGATAGAACAAATGTTCTTGGCTTGGGTCAACTGCTGTGGGGGAAGGCAGAAGTTCATCAGCACTTCTCCATATGTGAGGGAAATGCCACACAGGACGGATTCAGAGTCTCAGGTGGGCCAGGAGGTGACAGAGAAAACCCTGCACTGTGTGGGAGAACTTATTTCCACATCAATATGTTAAGTCTGAGAGGAGTCCTTTTAAATTCCCAAGGCCAGGTTGGACGGGGCTTGGAGCAACCCGGGCTAGTGGGAGGTGTCCCTGCCCAAACCCCTGGTCCCTTCCAACCCAAACCATTCCATGATTCCAAGAGGGCTCTTTCTAAATTACATAACTTTTATTTCACTGGATTTGTAAAAAGCACCCCAAAGTCCCACAGTGACCTCTCCAGCATCACTTCGTTCTGGGCAGAACCGCGTTTATTTTACACAGGGCTTTGGAACGCTTCAATATTTAATAGATGCATTTTAAATGCATCCTTGAAGTGCTCCCTGCGCTATCCCAGGCAGAATTCCTGCTCCCAACCTTAAAATATGATTTACAGTTGAGTAACACCCTGTAAGGATGAGGCCCCTGTAGCCCACTGGCTGCTCAAAGCCAGCAAAAGGCTGTGACTGCCCCTAATTGCTCACTAAGCATCCACAGCTATTCAGGGGAGCATCTGGAGCCTCTTCTGCTTCACGCATCATCAAAATCCTTCTCAGCCCCAGCCTGAATGCTAGTCTTTATTACTGGTAATTATGTAAGAGGCAGAGAGCTCGCAATAGGAATTTTAGAGCCAAGCTCAAACGGGTAAAGGTGGCAGTGAAATCATCTGTTGATTTGCACACGGGGGGAGTCACCGCGAGGAAATTCAGAGCTCTGCCAGCGCGCCGTTTGTGCAGCCCCTCCTCGGCCTCGGGATGCTTTAACAGACTGGGAAATTAACTAAATTGGGGAAGCTAAAGCAGCGAAAGAAACATCCAGAAAGAATGGCAGAATATGATGCTGTTTACTGAAAGAAGCGTATCTGTTTGCAGCTGTTATCTTAGTGTCAATAATTTAAAAGCCTAAAGGTCAGGAGGGAAAACTGAGCAGGTTTTGGGAGGACCAGCACATTAAACAGTGTCTGCAGGATGGAAACGAAGAGGTTCCTTGGCAGGCAAAAGCACCCTTTGAGGCAGGTGCAAACTATAATATTTATGGGCAAGGCTGGGAATCTCTTGCTTATATTTTTGAGAAGGTGCACAGAGTTTTTGCCACCCATTTCGATGGGGTTGTTCACTCTGCAGACAAATTGGACTCATAGCCTGGGGCTGACAGCACAATTTCTGGCAGAAATGGATTGTTAGGAAAATGACTATTACAGAAATTAGCTTTTTTTTTTTGAAAGACTTTGGATCCAATTGAAGTTTTTTCCATTAACTTCTGAAAAAGAGCTTGGTTCTGACCAAGCTAAACTGCTAAGAAATGCAAACTTTGGAGCCAGTGAGAGAAACTTGGAGTTTCTTTTATTCACTTCTTTTGGGGGCAGAGCTGAGTCCCGGCCAAGATCCAAAAACCAGACCAAAAAAATGCATCCTACAAATCCACGTCCATGAGACCCAAACTACAAACAATTCATTTCCCAACTGAGGAGCATTTTACCTCCCTGATTTCCAGAGTTTTCCAAGGAATTGCACACCAACTTAACTCCCAGGGCTGAGCTCTGCTTTCAGAGCCAGGGGCAGGGCCTGTTTGCACGGTGGGCACATTCCCAGGGTGCCCATTCCCAGGGGGGTCCGTGCCAAACAGGGATTTTGGCTGCTCTGCATTCCCAGCCCTGTGTTATCTCAGCTGCTCAAGCAGCTCCTGCAGGAGGATGACCAGGCACAAGCACAGGGTGACTTCACACCTATCCCAGGTTCAGATCCTGGGAGAGCTCAGATTTACAGAGCCCACACTCTGCCACTGCTCCCTTTGCCCCCTTTAATCCCGCTGTGCCAAGGATTTGGGCACGAAAGAGGCTGCTCTGTGGCAGGATGTTATCCAGAGATTCCTTCTTTCCTCAGGGTAATGCTGAAGCAGGTGGATCTGACAGCTCTGGACATCCCACTGGGGCAAATTAATGCTGACAGCACTAAAATAGGAGCCCCAACTCCCAGGCAGCTGCACTGGGAGCACTGGGAGCACTGGGTAGTGGCACAGCAGGAGCCCTGGCATTGGGGGCATTTCTGCACAAAAATCATCAGAAAACAAAAAAGCAGTTTTCACTCTCCAGGGTGAGTTTTCCTCACCAGTAAGGGAAGGGAATGGAAATTCCCATGGAAAGCAATAGTTTTATAGATTTTTCTCTCTGGAGTTCAGCAGTGAGAACCTTTAATAGAATCACGGGATGGTTTGGGTTGGGAGGGATCTTAAGGATCATCCATTCCCACCCCCTGCCATGGGCAGGGACACCTCCCACCAGCCCAGGGGGCTCCAAGCCCCGTCCAACCTGGCCTGGGACACTCCCAGGGCTGGGGCAGCCACAGCTTCGCTGGGAATTCCATTCCATTCCAGCCCCTGCCCACCCTCCCAAGGAAGGATTTATTCCCAATGCCCCATCTCTCCCTGCCCTCTGGCAGTGGGAAGCCATTCCCATTGTCCTGGCATTCCATACTCTTATAAATGTCTCTCTCCATCGTTCCTGTGGGGTCCCCTGAGGCTCTGGGAGGCCACAATGATGTCACCTCTAAATCTTCTCTCCTCCAGGGTCAAAAAGTACAACAGTGAGCTCCAATAAGCCACTGCAGTGTTTGTTATTTATATTTACCAAGATTATTGCATCACCAGGTCGGATAATTGTTCTCATCAGTGGTGAGCTTAGTCATTCAGTGGATTAACCTCTTTATCATGTGATGCACCTCATAAAAAATTCGGATTGTAAACACTCAGACATGAGATCACATCACCCAGGTGCACAACACAGGGAAAATGGCTCTTGGCACACCTGAGACAACAAAAGCAGGACAGAGAACGGGTGTAATTATATAAAAACACCACACAAGGGAAAACCAGAGTGGGGAACCCCAAAGTGGCATCTTTTGGCCCAGCACGGCCAGAAAGCAGGGCACTGACCTGGGCTCCTGCACAGCTGGGCATGCAAAAGTTCCAATTCAGGGCATCTGTGTTAAAAATCCAAAAGGAAAACCAATAAAAGAATCCCTGAAACTGATTTGAAGCAAATTCCCTCAGGTAACAGATGCATTTTCCAGGATCCCAACGTGCGTGTTCCTGGCAAGGCTGGGATTCCCCAGCAGGGCGAGGGGAATCCAAAGCTCCCAGAACCCCCCATTGCAGGGCAGGGTGAGGAGCCTCGTGTGTTATTTACACATTGGGAAAATGCCTTTGGAATGGCTGGATCAGCACCAGGAAATCCAGGAGATCCCAATAATTTGTATTTCTGTTATCACTCTGTATTTATTCACCAACCTGTGGGCCAGGACTGCATTAGGGGCTGAGATCCCACTGATCATCAAAAGCAGCTTGGTCATGTTTTTGCTTGAATTTGTTCTGAGTTTAAGTCGTTGATAATTCAAATATCCTCCTGTTTGTGAGGGGTTAATAAAGCTTCAGTCATCACACTGAGAGGAACTTAATTCTTTTCACTGTTCTGCCCTGTAAAATTGCTCATCCATAATGAGAAGGGTGAATTAAATAAACCCCCTACCCTACACCCACATATATTGGGAGTTGGAATGGGGTGATCTGTGAGGTCCCTTCCAATCCAAACCATTCTGGGACTCTAAAAGGGTTGGTTCCCTTATAAAACTAGATTATTTTTTTTAAATCCCTTTTTTCCCCCACAGAGAATAGTGCACATCAGGGACTTTTCCTTGAGTTTTACAGGTGGCAAAGAGAAATTATTATAACATATTGAGCTATGTTAGGACTTTCCTGTCTTTTTGTTTGGTCCTGAGTTTTAACAGAAAACAAGTCAGGATGGAGGGGGCTACCACAAATCTTGTTTATCCCTTGTGCCAGCCTTCCTACCCACCTGTTTACCGTGTTTTGCAGGGCAGAAATTACAGGGAGAAACACATTTCTTAGAGATTTGAAGCAAAGCAGAGAAATCCTCTGGTCTCCTGTTAAAGAAAAATCTATGTAAATCTTCTGTCAGTGCCCGAAATGACATGTGGGAGCCCAAGGAGCAGAAGGGAACCCCACCCCAAAGTCAGGGGGTTGGAAAACGAGATGAGCTGACAGTGAAGTCCTTCCCCCTCCACCAGAATTTCCACTTCACGGGGTCATTCACCTTGGGAAAGACCTCCAAGCCCCCCAAGTGCAGCCACAGCCCAGCACCGTGTTCAGCACTACCCCACGTCCCCAAGTGCCACAGCCACAGGACCTGGGGACACCTCCAGGGGTGGCAGCTCCACCCCTGCCCTGGGCAGCTCTGCCAGTGTTCTACAAACCTTTCTGTGATGAAATTTTCCCTCATATCCCACCTACCTGTTCCCTCCATCCACAGGCTGCTCAGCCACAGCAGCCCACGCCTGGGCATTGGCTCTCACCAGGTACTCCCTTCCCTAAAATTCCCTCCCCAGGAACTCAGAGTTTCCTGCTGCAATCACCACCCTGTCTCCCAAACACCTCTGAAGGTGCTGAGCTCAGAATCTCCGGGCTTGTCGCTGCTCCCAGCCCGTTTGCCATTTGCTGTCAGCACCAGGAGGAGATTCTCAGAGTTAAGATGCATTAAACATGAAAACCCAGGGCTGCAACTCTCATCAGAGTGTGAGATTTCTCCAAACAGACATGGCTCGGGGCAAAGGTTAATCTGTTTTCCAAAACATTCCGTGGTAGCTTCATTAAACTCTTGTCTTAATCCAAAGTACCTTTGAATGCTTTGTGATAGATTTTAGACATCAGAAAAGTGGTCAAAGTATATTAACACAGGGAGTTCTTTGGGAAATCACCGTTTATTTATGGATTTACCAGCTGGCAAACCAGGGAATAAAAGCCAAGACGGGCTGAATGTCCCAGTGGGGTTCCCAGGAGAGCCAAACGACGCTGACCATGCCCAGCTGCACCTGAGCACTCAGGAGGGTTCCATCTCTTCCTTGGGGCTAAACCCTCTCCAGAGCTTCAAACATGACATATTCCCTACCCAGGAGCCTGGGAAGGGAGAAGAAGAGGGAAGACAAGGTCAGTTCCAGCCTGCTGAAACTGAGAGCCCTGCACTGCTCTGCCAGTCCCCAACTGCAGCCGGGGGAACTTCCTCCTCCCCCTTTGTTTACACCCCATGCAAAGTGGAGTCTGTGGGCAGCAAAACTGGAGAACTCCAGACCCTCCCTCTGGAGACAAGAGTTTAGTGGTTGGAGTGTTCCTATGGAGACACAACCCCAGCTCTCCTACATCCTCAGCAAGCAGCCTACGTGCTGAACTGCTTCATGAAAAGATGGAGTTGGGATGCTGCTTCCATGCTTTGCCCAGATTTTAGGGGACAGAACGGGGACATCGTTCCCAGAGAGGGATAAAGGGTGTCATGTGGAAACCTGGGTCTTCCACAACGTGAAATTAAGCCTGTGGATTAATCACCCTTCTTGTGGCTGAGTCTGCTCCCAAACCAGGTCACTCCATTTAGGTCAGAGTCATTCCCAAAGGTGCACACTGCTGGAAAACGCTGAGGGTTTTCCTGAGGCTTGGCTGGATCCAAAGCAAAGCACCTGGAGGGCTGGCTGTTCATCCAGGAGTGTGGCATCTGTCCCTCTGCAGTGACATCTCTCTTGCCATGGCTGGCTTTGGGGTTTGTGCCTGTTTCTGGCAGCAATTTGCAGCCACTGCTGCTCTTGGGGTTGTTTTGCTGTTATTTGGGGTGTTTTGCTGCTCTTTGGACTCTTTTGCTGCTCTTTGGGCTGTTTTGCTGCTCTTTGGGCTCTTTTGCTGCCATCAGCAGTGGAGCAGGTGAACAAAATCATGCACATTTATCTTTTCTGACCCAGGGGGGGTTTCCCATCGTATTTCCAGTTGCAGAATTCCCCTCCCCTGCCCAAAAACTATTGGGATATGGAGAGTAGAGAAGATCAACTCAAAATAGAGCATCCAAGTGTTGGGTTCATGACTGGCTGTGCTTCCCTGAAGTTCCTCATCCCATTCCAGACTGGGTGACTCTGGGTTTCACCTCCACAGTGATGCAGCCTGACAGAGACAGAGGTACAGGACAGACCAAGACTGGCTGTCCAGCTCAGCATATTGGGGAAAACTCCATCCACAATGCAAGTTCTTTGCTAAATAAAATCCTGTTCCAATAGCTTGACTGGGAATAATTTTTAGCCCTGTGCATAAGGCAGGCAAAGAAGGGATAAAGAGCAATTTTGTTGCGTGTACGCACTGAAAATCAATAGATTGTTGATATTTAATGCATGAATATCCAAATGTTCTGATTTTATAGCTCTGAATAAAGTTTATAAAGTCTGTGGGGGATGGATTAGGTGATCTTTGATGGTCCCTCCCAGCCCAAACTATTCTACAACGAGATCACATAGTCTATAAAGCCCATTTTGCATTCCTGAAGATAAAGCCTCGGATGAGAAGTAAATGAATACCCAGACATGCTGGTTTTGATGGAGTTACAGGGAATAAGCTCTCCAAGGAAACATTCCAGTGTCACTGAACCTGGTCCTGCAGGGACAGGCAATCCAAGTCCCTTTGGCTGAGGATCTGCCACATCCAGCCTGATTTCCCTGCTGGGCTGTGCCAGCAGTCAGGGTTTCACAGGGAAGGGATGGCTGAGCTGAGCAAGTCCCAGCTGTTTTATGATCCAGAGGGATGCAGGGAGGGGAGAGTTCCACAAGAGCCTTCCCAGAGAACCCCTGAAATACGGGCATGTTTTATGTCCATACCCCGGGGCACGTCTGGGCCAACAAATATATTTGCCTTGCACATATTTCATGGATTGTACCACCTGATCAGTCTTTTCCATCGTGCAGCTTTCCATGAAACAAAGTTCACCCTCCAGATAGTTCTCTTTATCTGACTTTGAAACTGTTTGCTGGCGAGTCAGACATTTTGTTTAATGCTTATTTCCAGAAGAAACATGTCTGGTTATTAAATCAGCTTTCTTCTAATTGTTGAGCTCATTCAGTGGCCCTCAATGAATGGAGGTTCGTCATTCCTTTCCCAGCAAAGCTCCAGTATTTTTAATTTCCAGAGTATGCTGCTTGTCTAGACATTTGTTCTGCTGTTCCAGAAGTGAAAAGAGAATGTTTTATATAAAAATATATCCATTTATACCTTTAAACCACAGGACAGATGAATTCAGTCTTCCACTTGCCCTCACATTTGCTTCCCTCTCTTTCTCCCTTCACAAGATGTGCTTCCACTAGACCAGCTAGTCCATATTTCTGTCTTAATTATCCATCTTCTATCCCCCTCCACTTAATTATCTACCCTTATCCCCCTCCACTTAATTATCCATCCCTTATCCCCCACCCCCTTCATGCTGTTGCTACATATTTTGGACAGTGAAAAGAGCAGTTTAGGGGTTTGTGTTTGGAGTTTTATCCCAAATAAACGATAATGAAGCTTCTTTGTGACTGATTTGTGAACAACAGCTCCCTCTAGTCCTTGCCCTGCTCTATTTGTAGCCAGCGGGGAGTCGAAAGTAAAACAAATCTCCCTCAGCACAAAGGTTGATCTCGGTGCCTCCTTTCTACGTTCTGACACACACTGTTGATAATTTTCATCCCGAATTGAAAGCCAAATGGAATTGAAACACTGGAACTAAGTATGTTAAAACAGACTGTGAGATTAGAAGATTATGCACACTTTATGGGCTCAGCTTAAACAAACATTTAAAGTATCTGGGGAAAAGAAAGGAAATGACAATGCCCCTGAGAAAAAGAGTTTAAATCACTTTAGAGCTGGCTAACGTGGCTCTGATCTGAGGGCACGGAGCACAGTTCTTGGTCGGGGAAAGATCAGACCCCAAACCAACAACGGAGCACGTGGAGCTGTTGGGAATTTTACACCCCTGCTCCTCGTTGGTGTCACACACGAGGGGGAATTCCCTGCCCCTCATTGCCCGTTCAGAGCCACCATCCGGAGCTCGGAGGGACCACCAAACACTTGGAAAAAGATCTCCAGCAACAGGGAACGGGCAGGTTGTGGATCCCCCATCCCTGGCAGTGCCCAAGGCCAGGTTGGACGGGGCTTGGGGCACCCTGGGCTGGTGGGAGGTGCCCCTGCCCATGCCAGGGGTGGCACTGGGTGGGCTTTGAGGTCCCTCCCAACCCAAACCCATCCTGTGGTTCTCTTCAGGCTTCTCTGAGATGCTCAAACAAGAGTTAAGCCCGTGTCCGGGCAGTCTAAAGACCTACTTGGCTGCCAACACATTTAAAACCAGGTTTAATCCTCCAGTTAGCCCTGCAGTTTGTGGAGAAGCTCCAGAAAGATGAGTTGTGTGCTCTCAGCTCTTTATTTGTCAGAGAGCAAGAGCTGCGGCTGAAAACTTCAGTTACAAAAATAAAATGTGAAGGAAATGTGCAAAGTTTTTATGCTAAGCAGTTAATCACTGAGCGAGTTGCTAACATTGTGGTAAACACTCCATCCTTCAGAATATTTACATAAGATATGACTTAAATTAGAATGCTTCGACCACAAAAGCTGCACATAACAACAAACAAAATCTCTCCAAGCAAACCAAGACCACACAGCTCAAATAATCAGAAATAAAGTCAGAAAGCAGCGACTCTGGGAGCTCAGGGGTGGAAACACCTTTTACTTCAGGAAGGTTATTTGCTATTCAGGTTCTGCTGTTAAGTTTGGGTTTTATCTAAGTTTTGGGGGTTTCTCAAACCCATCACATGATGTTTTATCTTTCAATGAGTCCCTATTCTAATTTCGTAACAAACCCCTTTTGCTAATCCTTTTCCTCGCAGTGTTTTTTGGTTTAAACTTCTGAGATTTGGAAGATGTGTCATAACAACTTTTTTTTGTTTTTAAAAAAAAGAAGAGACCAGGAGCAAAATACTTTCTACTTCTGATTGAGATGTTGCTCCACTAATTACAAATAAAGCCACCTCTTGAATGTACAATCGTGATAGAGCTCAACAAAATAATCCTCATTAAAATATGCAAGTTGCTACAGAAAATAATTATAATCAGGAAAGGCCTTGGCAGAATCAGATCCGAGAGATCTGAGGGGGCAAAACTCCAGGGACAATTAACAATAATATTGATTTTCACCCTGGGATGTTTTCGTGTTTATCCCCATTAGGCAGACAATATTTCTCTCTGGTCATTAATCTCAGCTAAGGCAGCCTTTCAGCTGGATTATTTGGCATTTATGTTTTGCCATGGAAATTTTCATTCCTTCTTTCCCAGGGAGGTTCTTTGCCCTGTGCCGGGGAAGGGGAGGATTCCCCGGGCTGTGAGTATTGGCTGTGTCGGGACCTGCTCTTTGACTCCACCTCTCTGTGCGCACACAAACCAACCCCCCAACCCTCCTCTGGCACCTTCTATTCCTGCTAAAGATCCCTGAAATGAGATGGGAAAGGAACCTTTCCCTGTCATTGAAATCAAGATTCTTTATTTGAGTCATTTTTATGTCCATATAGTGGGAAATCTGTTTCTTTTTCAACCTTCAGGCAGTGACTGTAAGATCTGAACTTTCAGCAGAGCCCCCCATGAACCCTCTGAATCTGCAGGAGAAAAAGGGCTAAAGAAGCTCCTTGGAGCACTTCAGGCATATAAGTAAGATTAAGGTGCTTTTATTAAAGGTGCTGCCCTATTGAAGCTTCTGAAAAAGGATTTTAATTTCAAATGGTGCTTTTTAGGCCGAGGCAAAGAAGGGCTGTGCTCGTGAGGCAGGTGAAGGGGATGAGGCAGAACGTGGGGAGAATTCACAGGGCTCACAGGAGATTCCTCCCTCAGCTCCCTCATGTCAAACCACATTATTTAAAAGTGTTTGTCTGTGACTGCTCCAAAAAGCTGGATGTGCATCGAAGTTTTTTTACGTTACATTCAATTTATTTGTTTTTTATTTCGGATGAACATCACTTCTTGAATTCAGAGTGGAGAGACTGAAACATGGGCTGTTCCTCTTCCCTCTGCACATTGCTCTTGACTCCTCCAACACGGAGGGTGTGTTCCCTCCAGGAGCTTGTTGAGTTCTTCCCCTAAACTGTGCAAGCATTGATGGGATGTGTCAATTTGAGCCTCCAGCACTCAATATTTGTATTTGAGCATCCAGCAGCATGAAAGGGTCCTGTGCTTCATCTCTTTACAAGGGGTTTTGAAAGAGCAGGATTAATTTCTGAGGGTGCCTGACAAATGGAGGAGTCTGAAACGCTGAATTCACCCCAAAGGGCATGCCTGGCCTCTGGAATACAGGGGGAGGGATTGTTCCCCTCCCTGAGCCACCAGGGCTGCCTGTGAATGGCTCACATTGTGGTTCCCCTGATGGGATTGACACGCAAAAAGGTCACGAGTCCAAATTAAACTTGCGGGTTAACAGATGGAATAAACCGGAGTGGGAACAGCCACTTGTGGTCCTGTCGTGTTGGGGTTTTCTCACATCACATCCAGCCCTCAGCTGGATTCAGGATTCCACTTGGGAATCAAGATCGGCCCCAGGAGGTTGGACTTGTACCGGGAAAAGTCCCATATTCCAAAAAAAAAACCCAAAAAACCTGGATGGAAGGCAAAGCAAACACTGAAAACACAGCAGGTTATGTGGCAAAATCTGCTTTCCTGCGTGTTGAACACCTTGGGGGAGAGAGCAGAGAATGAGGAAGAGAAAGAAAAAGAAGTTTCTATTTAGGCTTGTGTTTTCTTTAAGCCATTTGCAAGGTTTGTTCTTATACTGCTTTATTTTTTCCCCTTTTTGCCTTTTGTTTCCCCCCTCAGAGCTGGAGATGCTCCATCACCTCCTGCTGTTCTCCACCTTCCCAAAGTGACCATGGATGTGTCCTCAGATCTCCTGGGAACAAGCCAGGCCTTCCATCTCCCATTGCAGGCAGTTCAGCAGCAAAGCAGAAGTTGAAACTCAACCCAAGCTTTAAAAAAAGGCAGGAAAAGTGTTCTTGACCCAAATAAAGTCACCTCAGGTGAGCGCTGGGCACATTTGTCCCATTATTAGGAACAGCAAACTGGCTGCATGCTTTGGAATGGAATCTTCCTTTCTTCATATAAACAAATGAGCTTAATAACATTAAATAAAAAAGGTGCTTAATTGCATTTTTAAGTAGTTTTTAAATTGCCGCAGAATGGAAAACTTAAATTGGAATTGCACCTTGAAGCGTGAACTTTGTCTTAGTAAATGAAGTGAAATGGTTTCGGGGGGTCACCCCGGACAGCCCAAATGGCTCTTGGAATAAGGACTCCTGGGATGTGCAGAAATGCCTCTCAGTTAATTGGCATCCCTGGGGTCAGAGGGCACAGATAAAGCACCTCCCCCCTGCAGAGCCCACCAAAGTCCTCCAGCCTTTCAGTGCCAACAGGACCAAGTCCATATTTCAGACAACTCTGCAGCTGCTTCAGATAAGAAGGGCAATTTCAACCAAATCATTTCTGTTTAAAATACGGATTTTTTAAACGAGGCGAGCTCCTTATCGCCGTTAATTTTATCAGAGCAACAGATAAATCCTCCAGAATTTCCGTAAGAGCCCCGAAACAAGTTCTGACCTAACCACGAGCAAACTCTCAGCACCCAGGAGAAGTTTGCCAGCATTAGCTCATCAGTGCTTTGGTTGGGTGAAGTCAGGCAGCCCCAGCGCCTGCTTTTTAAAGGGATAGTCCGTTTTGGAGCGTAAAGCTTCAAATATTTACGGAAGAGAGCTCGTTCCCTAAGCCCTGCAGGCAGATGGATGGTTTCTCTCTCCCCCAGGGAGGCTCTGGGAGTGTCTCTGGAGAGGCAAACCAGGAGGTTTGGCAGGGATGACCATCTTTGTGGGTTTAGAGCTCTGTAGGAATCGCTGCATAAACACAAAACCACCCCGAGCTCGGCTTTGAGGTGTGGAATAAACCATTGGATAGCCAAGACCCGGGTGCTGTGTTTAAGTTTGAGAGAGGAAATGGAAAAGGTCCTCTCCTAATTCTGATTTATTGCCTGTTTGCATCCCACTAATTCAAACCCAACACCGTTGGGCAGAAATGATTATTTTGAACTGAAGGTTAAGCCCCTTTAAGGGTGCAGTCACTCCTGTAGGTCTGAGGCAATGCCACTTACATCAGCGTTATTTCATGCCTTTGACTTAATTTAGAACAGAAAATAGGCCTCAGGTATTTGGGGAAAAAGCACAGTCAAAATTAACCGGTGCCCTGATCTTGTAACCGTGTAAGGACAAAAAGGTGTTCCCATTCAAAGCTTCGCTGACACCAACGCGGCGTCTCCCGAGCCCAGCACTCTCCTCCTCCTTTGCAGAGGCTCCCTTGTCTTTCCCTGTCCTTCCAGACAAGGGAGAAAATAGAGAGCAGCACAAAAATAAAGCAAAATTCAGTATTACTGTGGATGGATGGAACGGTGTTTGTCTGCACTTTGATTTATCAGCAACAAGTCGTTCAAAGGAAAGTTTATCCTAAAGGTTCGTTATCGTGGAATGCCAGGATGGGTTGGGTTGGAAGGGACCCCAAAGCCCACCCAGTGCCACCCCCTGCCATGGGCAGGGACACCTCCCACCAGCCCAGGGGCCCCCAAGCCCCGTCCAACCTGCCCTTGGGCACTCCCAGGGATAGGCTGAGGATTATCCAGCCCATTCCTAACATGTTCCATCTTCCCCTTTTCTTTCCCTCCCCTTCACACACAGACACCCTTCCCTGAGTATTCCACATCCCCCTCTGCCCCCCACAATCCGTTCCTCACCATCCTCCACCTTCCCAGTGACTTTGTCTTTGCAGCCCCCCGGGCTGGTTTATTTGCATCTGAATGAGCAGCTCAGGCCTGGGAAGTGATTTATGTGGGCTGAGTTTTAGCAGACACAGAGCTGATTTTAACCATCTTATCTCCCACGTGAGGGTCCCAAACACTGGTTGTATTTTCCATTCCAGCCGTGTTTGAGGCTGGGACAGCTCTGATCCTGCTGGGGCCACAGCAATGAGGCAACTGTGAGAAATAACACAGCTATTTTTCTTCCTTTGCTGTCACCACCTCGGAATTACCACTTTCATTGACTTCAGGAAGTCTCAAATTGCCATCTAGAGAGTAAACATCTTGTTTGGAAGAAGAGAAAGTAAACCTCAAACTTCTCTAGACCAATGAGATTGCCACGGCCCCAGTTTGCTCTTACATTATTACTTTTTTATGATGCCTTGGAGTTAGAGGTAAAATATTTATCATCTAGATAATATTTTAGTGTGGAGTAGACCAAAAGAAATACAGAAAACCTAAATGCAACAGGAAATGTTGCCTTCTGCATCGTGTCTTAGTGAATTCTTAAGCTGCTCCTCAGTTTCTGCATGGGTTCTCACAGTAAATCAGTTTATTTGCCACGGCAGAGAGGACAAACCCACAGTGAAACATGGGATGATAACAAGCAGGGATACAGCAGGCATTTTAAAAACTGCGTTACAATGGGAAATTGGGAGTAAATACATTCAAATGCACCCGTGGAGCAAGAAGAAACATGGCAAAGGACCCCCCAGCAATTTAAAGATCTGCAGGCAGAACTGGAGTCCAAATATCACGTTGGGATGAAAGGCAAACACCCAGAGAGAACAGCCAAGGGATAAAGCAGGGCTGGGAGAATCCCATGGGCTGGAATTCCACCCCCCAAAGAACAGGCACAGCCTGTGCCAGGGGAGTGGGGGTTGGAGCTGAGGGATCTGCCCTCAAATGGGTCAGGCTGTCAGAGAGATCCATTTCTCTACCTGGAAATTGTGTTATTTCCTGGAGCTGAAGGGTTGCATTGCATGAGGCAGTGCCAGAAGGGGCACAAAAAGGGGCTGCCTCTCACTAGCTGGGTGGTCAGGGATCTGTCCCAGATCATGAGCAGGCTGGTCCTACCCAGGCAACTCAATTCTGCACTAAACAAGGCAGAATTTCACACAATCCCAGAACACTTTGGGTTGGAAAGGGCCTTAAAGCCCATCCAGTGCCACCTCCCACTCTCCCAGGGTGCTCCAACCCTGTCCAAGCTGGCCTTGGGCACTCCCAGGGATGGGGCAGCCACAGCTTCTCTGCCCAATCTGTGCCAGGGCCTGCCCACCCTCCCAGGGAAGAATTCCTTCCCACTCTCCAATCTAAACCCACTGTCTTTCAGCTGAAAGCCAACAATTTGCAGTCATCTCAGGAGATTTCTGAGACATTTTTTGTAATGCAATAACAAGAATCTCTAAAACTTCTCTTTCTGTGTTGTGTGTGTGTGTGTGTTTCCAGAACATATGGTTTGTGTATAAATGTTAACATGCAGGGAGTTTGTTGCAGGGTGCCCTGGAGGATTAGAACAAGCCACAGACCTCCCCCAGAGTGTGTATTAAAAAAATCAGCTCAGCTTCACATCCAAACTGGGGCAGATCAAAGTGCTCGCTGCGAGTTCACATTACTGGCTAATAAGCAAGTGAGATAAAATCCTCAAAAGTGAAAATCCCACCCCAGTGAAACCCCTTCAGACAAGTTGGCAAAGCAATTCCTCTTGGTTACACACCAGGTGGGTCCTCCTGGAACTCCAAATTCACCAAAGCCAGGGCCAGGTGGGTCAGAACTTATTCCAGCAAGGAGGTAAATGCTAATTGGCTTTCTGGGTGCCTCTGCAGCAGTTGGTAATATCTATTAGTGTTCCCCACATGTCCTTACACACATCCTACCAGACAAGCTGCATTGATTTTCTGTCTGTGAGCCAGAGACACTCATGAATAAATTCATATTGTTAACAAGAGACATCCTGGATTAGAATTGCCAATACCTGACCGTGCCATTCCATCGATACCAGGATAATATTCTTAAGCCACTCCAAGCCTGTGCTAAACACTCGATACAAAAGTCAAACTGGATTTTGACAGGTTGTTGTTTTGGGGTTGATTTGTAGGTGGTTTTTTTTTTCCTTAATTTTGAATGCAGATCTTGGAGTTCCACAAGGTTGTGCCAGCAAATCGAGTGAAGCTGAATTTGAGAACAGGGAGAGATCTCAAACGAGAAGGAGTTTAACACAGTCCTCTCATCTCAGCCCAGATCAGAAGGGCCTTGGGACAAAAAACAAAATAGGGATTATCCCAGACCAGTCTCAAGCTCAGGCATCTCTCAGCCATCTTCCAATCACGTTGATCCCTGTGGCTCTCCCAGGGAACCACTGGCTCCTCCACAGCAAACAAATGGAGTGGCTCATCCCTTCTGGACCAAGGAAGGCTCTTTAAGTGCAGAGGGAAAAGCTTTTGTTGGAAGGCACTGCCCACAGCACTCAGTCAAGGGAAAGTCCTCCCTGAGCACCTCCCACTATTCTGGGACACAGGAACAAATGGAGTGGAATAGATTTGGCACAGGGTGAGTGCCTGAGCTTGGAAGAAAGTGGAAATGGCAAAAAACCATCATCAAGAGGGGGGAAAATCTTCCCATTGGCCTTAAGAGCACCGAGTGATGGTCACAGAGTGACAAACCCCTCCAGGTGGGAATGGCCAGGAAGCTGCAGATCATTCTGAACTGAAGACAGGCCAAGTAATTCATCTATCCCAAAGCTGTTGGGTGGCTGAATCATTAATACTAAGAAACTGCTACAGCAAAGGGACAAACTGAGTACATTTCAAAGTTCTATTTTCATCATAGGTTGGTTTGGCATTTGACTGGGGTTGTTTTAAAGAAGGGGCTACAGTTTTTACTATTCTGTGTTTTCCTTGCAGTTGGAAACCCAGGGAAGTTCAGGGTCCTTTTATCCACACCTTCATCCTTATGGCTCACAGGTGAGTCAGGTCACCTCCCAGGTGACTTGCAGCTGGTTCTACAGGAGACACTGAACCCCCCCCAAAAAGGAGATGGTGTTGGTGTCACGGGACTCCTACAAATCCCACCCTCAGCTGCTCCACCCCTGAACATCAATAACCACCAGCAAGGCTTTCACCAGCTTTATGGGGCACAGGGAGGTGTGTGGGGTTTGTTGTTGCAGAGTTGGGGGCAAAACAGCAGAGCCCACCCCAAGCCTGTTCCTTGGGCAAACAGCAGTCACAGGATTTGCTCTCTCCTTCCTTCCCGAGGCTTCCCTTTGGGATACATCCCATTAAACCAGCACCAAGTCCTTTAAGCTCAGCTTCTTTATATATTCCAGACATAATCAGAAGTTCAAGTGAAGAGACACAGCTTTGTCAAAGTTATTTTTAATGGTTTGCTTGTCCTATTTTCCATCTCTGATCTAAATACAGCAATTTCTGTGGCTTCAGAGCCTTTCAAATAAAGGCAGAATGGAGGAGCAATGGGTTTCCCTGCTGCTCGCTGTAATCAACAAGCTGCTCCCTCTGTCTCAAGAAGCTGCTTCAGCAATCAGATCCCGAGATTGGATCAGGAAAAAACATCCCTGCTCCAGCTTTGCTGCCAATAAACCAGCTGTGAGCACCTCAGGCTTTGTCAGCACTCCCAGGGGACGGGGCAGACACCTTAGGGAGAAGGTTCAGAGGGAAACTTTGGTCCCCAAAAGTTGAGGGAAGTCAGCACTGAGGGTGTCACAGCGTGTGGGGGGATGACAATCCACAGGGAAGGAACACCCAGAAGTTTCTAATTATTCAGATTTCCTGCTATGGCAACAGGAAGCTTCTCTTCTTTTGAGCCTTCTCAGTGTCCTGATGACACGAGGTGGGGTCAGTAACGGTATTTGTCAAAAAAAACACTGAGGCAAAGCAAACCGTGGTTAGAAGGGGATGGGAAAAGCAGGAAAAAAGACCCTCCCAAAGCCAACCAACATCCTTCTGGGAATGTTCATCCAGGAAGAGTTTTCTGAGCTGCACCCAGGAGTGTCAGCAGGCAAAGGCAAGGGTGGATGTGACTCCACGTGGTTGTGGTTTGAGAGTGTGAAGTGCTAAAGTCACAAATTGCCTTTTCATTTTCCTACTTTTATGTTTTACAGTATTGGTTAAAGCTCAGCCCAATCCAAGACTCGACAGTTTGGATCTATTTATTAAATAAAGAACTGCATTTGTGAATCGGATTTCAAGCAAAAAAGCTCTAGATCATAATCAGTAAATAATTTTCCTGTTTTCATCCATCAGTCATAAATACAAAGCCATTGAACTGTTGAGATGCTTCTGCCAGATTTACCTCTCCACTAATTGCCCTTCACTAATGGGGCTGAACTAGTTAAGTCTTTATATTTACACAAAGAGCACTTGCAACTCATGACTTGATCACCAGGTGGTATTTTTGTGCAGCACAAGCACCCTCAGCGAGCTCACAATTGGTGGCTCTGAGGAGGTGGCTGCTCTGTAGCGAACACATCACCAAAAATATCATTTCCCAGTGTTTGCTTCAGATTAAACCCAGGTCTTTGCTGTTAAGGGCTGAAAGGTTTAATGAGCCAATCTACAGCAATTAGCAGGTGAACATGGAATTTTGCAGGGAACACAAACTGCACGTGTAGGACTAACAGGTAAGAGAAACAATTCAATGAGCAAAACGAACCCAAACATAAAATGAGATTAAATAGTGGGAAGAATTCCGATGGGGAGGGGAGGAGGAATAGGAGCAGCAGGAATTTTAGCATTCAGGAAGGTGAAACCCTCGAGCTAAAGAACAGCCCCGTTGATTATTTTGATTATTCTTTGATTTCACCCTCACTTCTATCAGCAGGCTTTTTTCCCCCCTTAAGCACCATTCTCGCTGTGCCAATTCTAGTTGCTGCTAAATGAAGATTATCAGTGATGTTCTATCACTGGAAGTTTACCCTCTAAGTGCGTTTTCCCAATGTGGCCCCCATCTTTATCAGGAGATTGAAGGTAATCACAGAAAAAAACCTGGTTGGGGGCTTTATTTATTTAAAGACACGTTTTTGCAGCGGTTGTTGAACATTTCAGTGCGCTCTGGCTCGGGGTTACTAAGTGAGATGTGCAATTCCCAACTCACTCCTCGTAAGCAAGCACTTCAAAATAGAAATTAAAACAATGCACCATGAGATAATAAGGAGAGGCTGAAGCCCCAGCGAGGATGAAAGTGATGCCCAGTGTGGGCTCTGTGAAATGCCAGGGCCGTGCCCGGGCAGGGAGCAGCTGATGCCACTTTTGTCCCTCCAGTCCTTAAAGGCAGATCATTTATCAGTGAAATTGTGAGTATTTGGGGCCCTGCCAGCCCTTGGTCATTGAAATTCCTGGCTTGCCCCCAGCCTGGGGAAGTGATTCCCATTTCCCAAACCTTCCCCAAACCCTGCAGGAGAAATTCAGGCCTCAGACAGACAGAATTCCCTGGGGAGTTTGGGAGTGAGGACAAAAAGAGGTGATGGGACATTAAGCAGTGAAAGGACTGAGTGGAATCTTGTCCCGGGTTTGATGGGATGGCAGGAGTGGCAAAGAGAACTTCAGTGGAATGGTTTGGTTTGGATGGTTTTCCCTTTTCCATGCACATGGAAAGCTGGGCTTTTGCCTCCCTAGAAGTTTTTGTTCCACACCTTCCTTTAGAATAAAGAGGGGAAAAGAGAATCAATTTACAAGGCAGGAGCTTATCCATTTATTTTAGGGCATGGAACGAAATTCCTTGTTGTCTTAAAAATACCAAGGGGGAGATGCAAGTTAAAATTTCCAGGCAATTCCTTGGCTTTGCTGGGACTGCCAAGGCCTTGGATGGAGGTTTGTGTTGCATTTTACAGCATAAAAGCTACAGGTTTTGTCATTTAAAAGCAAACAAAAAAATCCAACACAGTCATACATCACTCTGGAGGACTATTGCAATTATCCCTATTCTAATTGTCCTTACTGTTCCATGAGTTTAGTATAAAAATGCCTTATTCCTTCTATTCCAGGAGTTTAGTATTAAAAATACCTTGTTTCTGCTATTCCATGAGTTTAGTATAAAAATGCCTTATCCCTAAAATTACATGAGTTTAGTACAAAAAAGTGCCTTATTTGTACTATTCCATAAGTTCAATGTAAAAATACCTTAGTCCTATTACATGAGTTTAGTATAAAAATAGCTTATTCCTATTATTCCATGAGTTTAGTGCAAAAAACCACCTTATTCTTACTATTCCATGAGTTTAGTATAAAAATGCCTTATTCCTAAAATTACATGAGTTTAGGAGAAAAATGCCTTATTCTTAAAATTGCATGAGTTTAGTATAAAACAACCACCTTATTCCTGCTATTCCATGGGTTTAGTATAAAAAAACCCACCTTATTCCTATTATTCCACGGGTTTAGTATAAAAAAACCACCTTATTCCTATTATTCCATGAGTTTAGTATTAAAAACAAACACCTGGAGGTTTTGCACAGAGAAAACCTGGAATGAGGTGTGGGAAAAGCTCCTGTTTGTTGTGTTGAGCAGCCCAGGATTTCACTGTTTGCCCTTCACAGCCTCGTGGAACGTGCAGAACGAGCCCCCCAGAATGGAATATCTTCCCATTGGGGGTTCCTCTCTTTGAAATCCAATGGGGTTTTTTTTAAAAAAAAAGAAAGAAAGATGGGAATGAGGGGCCAAAATATCAAAACTAAGAGCCTCCTGTGTTAATTATAGCTGAGAATACCCTGTTTTCTGAGAGCTTGATCTTAGCAGAGCCACATGTGTTGGTTTCATCCTAAGGTGGGGGTAGCACTGAGGAAAGACATGGACATGCTCAACAACCCCAGAAAAGCTCCTTGGTCAGACTTCCAAACACTATTCTGGAATTTAAATGCACAAATTTTATTCCTTCGTTGTTACTGCCAAGTTTCCACCACCCAAGGGAGTTCAAATCCTGGGCAGGACCCTGTTCTGCAACCCGTGAGTAAATAAGGGACTAAAACAAGCTGTAAAATAAGTGTAAAGCCCTTGGCTTTGCTGGGAGTGCCTGGTGGGAGTCTCAGTTCCCACCTCTGCAGGCCCTTCCTGCTACAAACAGGCAAGAAACGAGGTTTGCACACGAATCTCGGCCACACGGTTGGGGTTTGGAGCTTTGAAGCTGAGCTGGTGCCTGAGCTCGAGGCTGGTTTGGTCACTCAGAGCATCCTGCTCACACATTCCACGCAGGGAGGAGCTTCACACACACACACACACTCCTTCCCTCCCCACACGTATCTTAAAGCCAGCATGAAGTGCAAGGCTGAATAATTACTATTTAGAGTAATTAAGGCTAAGTTGAGTTTCTTTCTCGGGGTGTTTTATATCACAGTATACGGCTGTAATTATAGGGTATTGTCTGTGATGCACTCCTAGTGATGCCAGAGGCTTCTAAAACATATGGTTAGGTGCCCTTTTCAGCATTTCTACTCATCTAAATAAATAAATCAATGTGCCAGAGCCTTTCCTATCCACGAGGAGAAGATGCACAATCTGGTAGGAGTGCCTTTCTCAAATGATTTGCAGTAATCAGTGTACATTGCCCATCTGATGCCTTCAGGCCCTGCTTACTCACACCAAAAAAAAGTGAATTCTTTCCCAGAATGCTCTGACAGAAACATCCACCAGCAGACTATTTTCTAGATGATTGATTTGCCACTCTGCTGTGAAAGGCACATGAACACAAAGCCTCCTGTTTAGGCTCAGGTTGGCAGGGACTCGTTGAAAGGCTGAAGGGAACATCAGCGTGGCTTGAGAGGTACAAAAGGAATTGAGGAATTCAGGGGGAAAGGTGGGGAAAGAGGCAACAGCAAAGCCCGGTTTGAGGAGGATTTATAAACACATTTAAACAAAGGATATTGTGGCACAAAAAAACCAAACCAACCCAGTCCCAGCCTCTCCCAGGGGTGCCAGGACATCCAACCCATGAGAGGGACACACCAACACACCCAAATTAAAACCAAAGGGGGTTGGATCCAAGTCCTGTGTAGGATAAATTCAGGGCTAAGGGTGATGCTGCTTCCATTCAGGCTGGCTGGGCCTGCCTCTTCCTACTTAGAGTTTTTAAAAGGATTATGGTAATTCTCAGAAACACCATTAGTAGCCTTAAGGCAGCTTTTATCGAGCTTGGATTTACATTCAACCTCCAGCGTGTGCATCCTGCAGGAGCACATGTACAAACCCCCCTGCCCTCGGCCACTGTGCCTCTCCCCACACACAGAAAATGCCCTTTAGCCACTTCTTTTGTGCCTCTGATCAGTGGAATGGAGCCCTTTCCATCCTGGGATGAGGGCTACTCTGCACGCCAGCAACACTGTACACTGTATTTACAGGGGGAATAATTATTAATTTCTGTAGTTGGTTGCATTGTTGGCAGCTGGCACTTTAATTACAGAGGCAAATGCAAACAAAACACTTGTTTGTGGAGAGCGAGGCTAAATCAGTGTTTTGTCCCGAGGGTTGATTAGATTCACTGGTTTTAAAAAAGTGTTCAATTAGACCCATAGAGTGGGAATTTGGGGAGGCAGAAATCCATTTTCCCAGTGGAGCACGGCCAGGAGCCTGCCTTGGATCTGGTGACGATTCCAAGTGCCAGGAAACCTCCAGTGCCCACAGGTGGGCAAGACCTTTTGCTGCATCTCCCTGAGAACTGGCACTTTTAGGGGCAGCTCATCCCCCTTTCTTTTAGGAAACACCTTCTCCTTCTGCCCCTGGTTCCCCCCAGGGCCAGGATTTTCCTTAGATACTTTCCATCTAGGAATGCAGGAAATTCACCCCTTGTTTTCGTATTGGTGATTATTATCTACACTGCAGCTGATTCAAAAAAAAAAGCAGCATCCACCTCCTTCCAAAAACCTCTCACACACAGAGTTCTGCATTTCACATCTGCACTTTTAATTGCACCATCTCTTTATTCCTTTTAATTGCTGTTGGGAGGTGCCTTTGCTCCTCTTTAATCAGTATTTGACACTTGTTTTCTTCCTGATCTTCACTAATGTTCACTGGGACAGACCCATTTCTCTGCTGGGACTTGCCAAGTTTCACTCTGGATGGATTTTGTTACACCCCGTGCTCTGTTTTATACCCAAGGCCAAACTAAACGTTAATCTTTTAGTTACTTGGGTTCCAAACCTTCCTTCTTTCCTTTCTATAAGGGTGTTGTCTCTGTAAAACTGACAGCTTTGCCTTTTTGCAGGGCAGCACCCAAAATCCAGGAGAACTTCCTCCCTCCCAAAGGGCCAACAGTTGGGAGTGTTCCTGGTCAGAAAGATCATCATCCCATACAACATTAATTATGAAAGCAATTCAGAGCAGATAAGTGAATTGCATTCAGTACCTCAGATACCCACCCAGGAAATTATCCTGGGGCCCCCTCCAGCCCAACCTCTCTGCTGAGGCTCCAATCCCATCCCAGAATGTCAAATCCTGCCCTGTGTGCTGAGCTGTGACAGCAAACACGGCGAGGCCAGACTTAAATGTCACTTGTGCCCTGCCTTCTCTGGGGTCGTGCCTTCCCAGCCACACCAGAGGCCACTCAGGCAGCTCTGCCCTCCTCTTATTCACATGCTCAGTGGTTTTTAGTCATTTAATTTAAGGGGTAAATATCTGTGGAGGAATAAGACAGGCTGTCTCTGCTGCAGCTCTGCCTAGGACTGCAGTTTGTTCTGGCATCTCCCTGGAATTCAGCACCAGGAGGGGCAAAACACACCTGGGGTTCCCACAGAGGCACAGCACAAACCAACAGATGCATTTCCCCATCCTGGACTGCATCACCTGCAAAAATGAGCAGCTCCTGACCTCAGAGACTGAGCTATGTGCTGGTTATGAGGCAAAAGGTAAGAAAAGTAGCAGAAATGCAGAATTTCCTCTCACCTTCTATTTGTGGCCCATCCTCGCTGCTTTCTGCTCAGTTACAGCAATTCACTCTTTTGCTGTCAAGCTCTTCAACCCACACAGAAGCAGCAAAGTATTCCCAAAGCAGACCCTGCTCTTCCAGCCCCAGCCAGTGACCTTGTGCTGTGCAGCCTCCTCACAGCTGATCCTCAGCTCCTCCTCCCCATCCCAGGGCAAGGCACTTCACTGCCTTGCAGTTACTTAAAATACCTGCACGGTGGGCTTGGCAGCTTCCCCAAAGTCACCTGTGCTCACCCTGCTCACCACTCAGCAGTAAAAGCTTGTTTAAAGTTTATTGAGAAGAGACCTCAAGTGACTTTGGGGACTGAATGCCTGGAAAATGCACCCGGAATGACTGAGGAATGGGGTCTCCAAGGCCTTTTTGGGCTGTGATAACTGACGTGAGCCCAGGTATGGCCCTTCCAGCTTCTCTGGTCAGGGCCAACAAGTCACCAGCTCCTTTCAGTAGTTCAGGCAGCAAAGAATTAGGGAATCTTAATTAAACTATGAAAACGAGGGGTTTGATGAGGCTTTTTTCCCCTCTCTCCTCCTCATGGTGAGGATCCCAACCCTCAGGAAGGCTTTTCTTGGCTTGGGCAATACTATTTCCATCATCCTGAGAGACCCTTCATTATCGCCCTCACTTCAGGCAGGGAGGGTCAGAATCCCTCTGTGGTGCTGTCACTTGGCACCCAGCCCGAGGGGCAGCACTCTGGCCATGGCAAATCAAACCCCATTCCCCTTGTCCTGCCTGCTTACAAACTGCAAAGACTTTCCAGTTAATTGGCAGGCCAGCCCTTCATGGAAAAGGGACCGTGTTCTGGCCCTTGCCAGGCCCTCTGCAATGACATTTGGGGTGGTTTTAAATTCATAAGAATATCTTTTTACTGGAGCATCAGCAGGGCTGGAGTTGAGCTGCTCTAAAAAAAGGTCACATCAGCTGATGCAGTGGCTGCTCGTGGTTTGTCTGAAGCCTTTCATCAGTCATCCTGAAACTGCAGGGATAGTGATTTCCAGGCCTGACTGTCTCGAGGTTGGGAGGGATTTTAATTAGAACCCAGGCTAGGAGATGTTGCACTCTTATGATTCCTTTCTAGTCTTGCCATTCTGAAACATCCAATTTAAAATAATACTCACATAGTGATAAGAATAATTCTTTTTCTTTTGTTGTTGTTGTTGTTGTAGTACGTGTACCCTTACAATTAGTGGATATTCCTGGCTTAATTATGGTTGAACATCGTTAAAAACAAGACAAAAAACCCCAAAGAACCAAACCAACCTCACAGTTTTCTCCTGAAAAATCATCAGTCTAGATGAGAAAACATAAACTGAAATAATACTTTCAGATGTAGCAAATAAACCACCTGTGGTGCATCAGGACCTGGCAGTTCCACAACTTAAACCCTCATTTTGACTGTCTGTTATAATAAATAATTTTAAACCCTTTCCATTTGCCACTCAGAGAGCTGAGTGCAGCCCCAGTGCCAGGTGAAGGCAGTGAAGGATTCACCACTTCCAAAAATCAGGCTAAAGAAAGGGGGATTAATCTCTGCTCACTTGAGACATCCCCAGTACAAAGAAAACATCAGCTGGCCCCAATTTTTAAGGTCTGTGCAGAGAAAAAGGGAAGTCTGAGATACAGAAATATTATTTTCTAGGTGAGGCTCATCTCACCTTGCAAGACAAGACTTGGAGTGGTCACAGGAGCCTCATTACAGAGCCCCTTGTCTTTTTAATGGCATGAGTAGGTAAAATCCATGAATACCTTCTGAAAAGTCGGGTTCAGGTGTGAGAACGTGGTATAGAGTGGGTTTATCACCAAGAGACAGGTGGGAGGATGAGGTGTGGGCTCTGCTCTCCTGGCTGGCACTCAGGGCAGAATTCCAGCCAGAATGACTCTGCCCTCTGAGCAACCCCAGTTACCTGTGAATACCCAGCAACACGTGGCCAAATATGCTCTAAATTAGTCCAACTCGCCCTCCTGTTGATACAAACCCGGCTCATCCATGTGGAATATTCACTCCAAGCACGAGAAAGGGCACCAAAATGCTGGAAATTTTGATTTGCCATCATTTTTCCTCCCCCAAAAAATCAGGAATTGAAGCGACAGCTTTAGTGTCAACTGACACAGGGCTGCAGCCAGAGGTTCCAGATGGGCTGGTGGAAAACTCTCCTCAGGAGGTTGTCGGAGGAACCACTTCCAAAAAACACTTCAGAGAGAATAGTTGTGATGGGTTGTTTTTTGTAGGCCTTCCTTGGTAACCAGGGTCAAAATCTAGGCAGGATTCCATCCCATCTCTGTACGTAACCAGGTGTATATAAGCCCAAGGGGGAGCTGTTCTTGGTTTTTTTTGCTTTCTTTTCCTTCTCGGGCTCACACGCTGACGAGCTCTCGGTGTTTAGGCCTGGCTTATCTGTGTTAGGCCAGGCCTGCTCTGAGGGCTGTTTGCCTGGGCCGGCGGCGAAGGTTAAGAATCTGCTTTTCTAAGGAAAGTAGTGAGTTTCCTATTGCATTTGTTACTTACTGAGTTAATTTCTGAATTTAGATTGTATATATTTGTTTATCTTATTTCCCTTTTTGTCTCCCTCTCCCCTTTCCCTTCCCCTTGTCCCTTATTGGGGTGGTTTGGGGGTCCCTGTCTTGTTGTACCCAGTATATAAATTCAATATATGTAAATATATATATAACTTCAATTTTCTCTTGCTGCTTTTTGCTGTTTCAGGAGAGGGAGGGGGGAATCTTTCTTGGGGGAATCTTTCTTGTGAGGTTTGGCTGTTGGCAGAGAGAGCCAACCCCAACTTTCACAACAGTGAATTAAAGCAGGGACCCACGGGGGGGAGTTTGGTGGGGGCAGCTCCCCACAATCATCCATCAGTTACTCATTCAAATGTTCGGATCCAGAACCCTTCGGTTTTGAGGGAATTGTGCTTTTGGGTGGATGAGTGAGCCCACTCCGTGTGAAGAGATCAGGGGAGGAGAAATGAAGGAGCCCTGAGGGCGGCTCAAAGCGGAGCTGAACCGACGACAACGAGGGTTTGATCCTGGATTTGTAACATTCCCCATCAGGGCCCTTGTGCTGCTTGCAGAGTTTAACCTCCCACCCACGCAGGTTCTTCTGCTTGGAAGGGGAACAGGGAGGGAAACGGGGCAGCCTCTGCCTGAGCGAGACCTTTGGGCTTTGGAAAAAACCCTGCCCAGCCCCTCCCAGCAGCCCAAAGGGATGGCAGAGCCTTCCTGGTGCTCCACGTGCTGAGCCCACCACGCAGCAAATGGCACCCCCGGGCACCTCTCCTGGCACTCCCAGTTCGGGCTGGGCTTGGAAGGGACAAATCCCACATGGATCTCACAACGTGTTACCCCTAGTTTAAATTCAGTTGCGTTCCCAGTTTTAAATCCAGTTGTAATCCCAAATTTAAATCCAGTTGTGCTGCCGGCTTCAAATCCAGTTGTAATCCCAGGTTTGAATCCAGTTGTGCTCCCAGGTTTGAGTTCAGTTGTAATCCCAGGTTTGGAGTCCAGTTTTACTCCCAGGTTTAAATCCAGTTGTAATCCCAGGTTTAAATTCAATTGTACTCCCAGCTTTAAATTCAGTTGTAATCCCAGCTTTAAATTCAGTTGTACTCCCAGGTTTAAATCCAATTGTATTCCCAGGTTTAAATTCATTGTAATCCCAGGTTTAAATCCAGTTGTACTCCCAGGTCTAAATCCAGTTGTACTCCCGGCTTTAAATCCAGTTGTACTCCCAGGTCTAAATCCAGTTGCACTCCCAGGTTTAAATTCCTTGTAATCCCAGGTTTCAGTCCAGTTGCACTCCTAAATCTGAGTTCAGTCGTCCTTCTGAAAGTTCCAGTGTTATCAGCACAAAATCATTATTAAATCCATAGAAATCTCTGAGGTTCTGGTCATTTCCCTTCGTGCATAAATTTTACTTTATAAGCAAACAACTTGAAACAAAAAGATCCTCAAGCAAATGACACCCTTAGGTTTGTCTTAACACCAGCTGCTTAAATGAAACAAGTCTTTTAAATATAAAGTAATAGAGGAGCAAAATTTAATGGCAAACCAGTTTACAAGTCATTTTGATATTAAGAGTAAAATTTAACGGCAAACCAGTTTACAAGTCATTTTGATATTAAGAGTAAAATTTAATGGCAAACCAGTTTACAAGTCATTTTGATATTAAGAGTAAAATTTAATGGCAAACCAGTTTACAAGTCATTTTGATATTAAAGAGCAATCCAAAGCTTTCCTGTAATTTATGTAATTCCTCACCCATCCAGTTTTGAAGCATTTCCATGCTTTCTTTTTTTTTTACAAAGCCTTCTCTTTGCTTTTCCCAGCTCTGTTAAATTGTGTGTCTAATCAGGGTTAAAATGGCCCGGCTTTATTAATCCTGCTTGCCTTTCTCTGAGAGCTCGAGACAGCCTAAAGCAGAGCAAAATGAAAGTCACCTTTGGAGCTTGGAACTCATTTTTCCAAAACTCTTGTTTAATTGTTCTCATTAAATATGCACCGTCTCATGAATGGGCAAGAGGGACGTGGGTATGAAAGAGACACATCAAACATCAAAAAAGGGGGGGGAGGAAAAAGAATCCGGAAATGCAAGAAAATTGACACGATCTCGAGTGTACAGTAAAGATCTTTAATGGAAATCCTCCAGCAAAACAAGGAGCAGGGAAAAGGGGAAGGGAAACCCCCCCCCAGTGGCCAAGCCCTGGCTTTGGGGTTTGGTCCTTTCGTTCTCTCAGGGTCTGTTGCAGCAAAACTCGCTTGGCTCCGCCTTTGGGGTTCTGGCCCTTCCCTGATTGCTCGAGTCAATAAGATGTTCAACTGCCTTTACCAGCATTTATGAGCTTTTTTCTGGAAGATCTAAAAAGAAGGCTGGCATCTTGTTAAAGACTTTATTCATTTAATAAGGCTTTTGTTCTCCTGCCATTCTGTTTCAACAGTCACTGTGTTTCCTTTCCTTTGAGCCGCTCGGGAAATTCTGCATCCCCATCCCGTTTAACAGAGCCGGGCATTGACATATGCAAAGCAGGGCAAGGAGCTGCGTTATTTTCTGAGATGTCATCACAAACTGCAAGAAAACGCTTTCCTTTCACTTGCAAAGGTGGGTTTGGATCCTGGGGGGGGTTAGAAAATTGAGCTCTTGCTCCCAGCTGGGCCCTGTGATGTCGAAGAGCAGAGCTACATCAAATACAGGCTCTTGTCCACACCTTTGAGGGAACTTCCTGGGGTTGTTTCTTCTCTCAGGATTCAAAAATCTAGAAGCACATTAAGATATTTAGGTGCCTGCCCCCACTGAGCTCAGAAGGATGTTGGGGCTCCTACTGAGAGAAAAAAAAAATCCCTGATTTTAATTGTAATTTCTTATTCCAGGCAGGAATTTTAAAGAGGTGCTGGTACTACTGATTAAAAAAGTCTGTCTTCAGCAGCCTGAAACAATCTTTGTTCTTCAACCAACAGTTTCAGTGTGTGCCCCTTTTCCCTCCCTTCAAACCCTGTTTCCAGAACGTGACGGTTACTCAGGATAAATAAAGTCTTCTCCAATCCTAAAGCACATCTAAATTCTTAACTACCCACCCTGGACAGTGAACTATGGGGGTTTAAAATGAATTAATGAGAAGGAAAGAACAGTATTTTGAGAATTCTTAAAGAACAACTTTATGACACTTCTTTGATTTTATGTGCTTATTGATACTCACTCCTGAGCCAGGGATTTCTCACTTCGTGTCTGAGCACAACTCAGTTTGCATTCGTTCTTTGCCTTGTAATTGTAAATCTGCTGCCCCCAAAGCTCCTGCTCCTCCAAACCTTCACCTTGAAGTTAAACTGCCCATTGCACAGATATATTATCCGTTTTCCATTACAAAGGTATTTTCCTTTGTCCCAGCTCTGCTTTTGCAATGGGTGTTTAACCAAAGTAAACTTCATATGCAGATAAGTTGTGTAGACGATGATTATTGGCTAAAAAGAGATTAACTCTGATTGCAATGGCAATGCCGCTGAGTTGTGTCACGGAACAGGCACTCCTGTCCCCCAGCCAATAGAAGGGGGTGCATTTCTCTCAAAAGGGGAAGCAAAATGGAAATAAAAGGCTAAAGAAACTTTCTCTCTAGTAAATAATTTACTAACCTTAGCATCATAATATTCTCCAGAGTGTGAATTTGCCTTCTTTGGCCAAACCAGCCGCTTTCCCCTCTCCTTCCACATCCCGTTACACCCCCACAGTCCATGATTAGGGCACCCAAAAATGCGGATGGGGCTCTTTGAACGGGCCATTTCCCTCTGACTGCGGGTATCGGTCACCTCGCGCATCCCTCTGGGGCCGGTGCTGGGCTGTGACACCGGGATGCTGCTGCCAAAGACTCGCCTGTCCCAGGGAAAACGCCACGGAGAACCGGGATTTCCGAGGCTTGGGATGGCCGGGAATCAGGATAAATAACAAGAGAGATGGTTGGTTGTGGGGCAAAGCTCCTGCTCCCGTGTTCGTGGCACAGCTCGTGTCCCGTCCCGTCCCGTCCTTGGGTGCGCTTCCTTTTCCATGGGATTGTGGCCAGGGAGAGCTCCTCGGGCTCTCTCAGCCGGGGCTGCAGTGACACCTAGTTAACAGCCTGCCTAATTACAGCTCTCCCAGCCTGTGGCCCCGCAGCTCCAGCAGCGAGCAATTCCCCATCCTCAGCAGGAATGGCCTTTTCCAAGGAATCGCCTCCCACTGCCCTCGGGGCTGAGCAGCGATTTTCTCACTCCTCGGGATATCACCCGGTGCTTTGGGTCAGAGTTTAATTCATTAATGACAGTGGCACTTCTAAACAGACCTTGCTGCATCTGTTTTTATTGTACAAGCCCAAATTTAATTGTTATTCAAGAGTCAGGAAAGTCAGAGATCAGACAAGCCCATCGGAAAAAAACCTGCATTTTCAGCTTTGTTGTAAGTAAGAACTGCATTGTAAATAATAGCTTTATTGTGCAATACTGTAAAATGTTATAACTGTGAAAGAGCTGTATTGTAAATAATAACTAAGCTAAGCAAGCAAACTCTGCAAGTTCTGTGTGATTTGCAACCAGTGACTCGAAAAGATTTTCCATGTATTAAAACTTACCAACATTCCTGTAAGGATCACAAAATTCCCACTTCGGGCCAAAAGACACGGAGGTGCTGCAGAGTTTACAAGTTTATGTGCAATGAGAAGACCGTATTTCCCCCCTGTACTTTCTCACAGCAATTCAAACTTTATAAATGAAGGCTCCATCAATTAATAAAGAGCCTTTGAATGCTGAGGAAGCTGCTGAAGCCTCGGAGGGGCAGCAGAACCGGGTTCAGAGGGGGCTGTGCAGGTGCCTCGGAGAGCAGAACAGCAGGCTGGCAGTGCAGATAATTGGCAATCAAAATAATTATTCACTGATTGTTCTCTGCTTCCATGCTCAAGAGAAAGCAGTGGCTTTTCATCTTGTTAACTTCAGTTAGTTTTTTTTCCTGTTGATGAAGAAAGGAATTCTAAACCAGCCTTCGTTCTTCATTTGCAGATCCCGACTCTGAGGAAAACAGTTAAAACTCCCATGACCTTGGAATTCCACCAAGATCCCTTTGTATCAAGTACCCTTTCCATTGTTGTTTTTATACTTCTACTTTAATTGAAGCCAAAACAAGCGTGTTTCTATCACACAGTCCTTTTTGTAGTCCTACTGTTGTCTTTAAAAGTCCAAACCCTGACAGCTAATTACTTTCAAAGAGCACAGGTCAAGGTAACCAGGAGTGAAGTCAACACGGCATTTCTATTGATTATGTCCCAAAACTGCCTTGCCTAATTGGAAACAGTTGGCCACTAAGTTGGGTTTGTAACCAACCTCCTTTAACCTTTAAAATCACAAGCTATGGAGATGCCTGTGGTCCCTTTGCTGCGTGTTTGGAGTCACACAGAACACTGACATTCTTTGCTTCTGAGGCTGCTCCTGATGAGGGTCTGAGCTTAGAAAGTGATGGGATCCTGCCCAGCCAAGGGGGCCAGAGCACTTTTAGCTCTCCGATCCAACATGTGTGACAACAACCAGCGGGTGTTTTGCCTCAGCTGGAGTGGGATGAACTTCCAGTAAAGCCCTTGTATTTAACATTCTCGAACAACTCAAGTGGCCTCAACAAAGAAGGGATTTTCCTTTGTTTCAGGAGGGAGAATGAAAGCAGAAGGAAAACAGTTACTCAGGTGTTGACTTGAGTGCTGACACACAGGGTTGGATCCACGCAAAGCAATCAGAAAATACTGCTGTTGTTTAGAAGCAAAACTAGGAAGGAGCCTGAAGGCTTCGCTGTGGTGTGCAGCAAGAAACCTGGAATATTTGTATCTCAGCAAAAAGCTGGATTGATGAGTACAAATTTGCTGCATAAGCTCTTTTAAGCCAGGCTCAGATTTGTGCATGAACCTTCTGAATTCTTGTCTGATGAACACATTTCCTAACTTCTCAATTCCACATGAACTTAAAATGTATTACTTAATAGACTGTAATTCTTTTTACTGTGTGTGACAAGAGGGTATAATCTTGTGAATTTTAAGGGATGCTGCTGGTTGTTGTCTGGCACTGGAAGCCTGATCCACACTCGTGGCTGCACTCACTGGTCTCCACACTGAGCCTTACAAACTCTGTACTGCCTGCATGGAATAAAAGATGACTATTGAGCATGAACTCTACAGGATAATTTGACCAGCAACCATCCCAAGTGGGGAGCACCCAGCATATTCCTGAAGGAAATTCCTTACTAAGCAGACACGCAGAGCATCGCATTCCTCCTTTATCCAGCACAGATTAATAACTCCTGAGTCACACTCAGGCCTGGCTTCTGGGAACGGGGAAACAAAGCTCTTGTGGTGGCTCGTTTTGCACAAACTGCTTGTTTTCATAGTGGTTTTTACCGTGGGGTGAAATGAAAACAACTGCCAAGTGCAATTTGCTTCAAAACCTCGGCCAGCGGTCCCAGCCCGGACACGTCCGGGGCTCTGCAGGGCCCTGATCTTTGCCCGAGCACTTCTTGTTCCTCACCATCTGACAGGGAATTGTCCCCTTCCCAAGGTGGCAAAGAGCAGCTCAGCCAGGCAGGCTACTCACCCTTTACACGTGGCTTGCTGCAGCTTGCAGCCAAAGCAGCAGAGCTGAGCGTGGCACGGCGGATTCTGCACCACCTGTGCCATGAGGATCCCAAACCCATCGGAGCGCTTCCCACAGGCTCTGGATACCGGGAATGTCCCAGTGCAGGGCTCCAAGTGCTCCGTGCTGCTGCTGCTGGGCTGTTCTTACCTAGCCAAAGGGAGGGGATCAGCCTCTGAGGGCAGGATTCTGCCACAGGGTGTGATGCAGACACTGCAGCTCCTTCAGCTGCCCCAGCCCTCTGGTTTTACCCACGAGAACAGGGCACGTCTGACCCCGTTCAGACCTGCCAGGGCCCATCAGAGCTGGCACAACTGGAGCCTCAGGCTGTGCCAGCACTGCCTGACTCAGGTTTGTGGGATGAAGCCCACCCTGGGGTCTGGGTGTGGTGTGCTGCACTTATACATGCTATAAACTTCTGAAAATAAACTAAACTTCAGAAAATAAAGGGGCTGTTTCCCTTCCAAAGCCTCACACCAGCCTGTGATCCAAGGGCTGATGGGCAGCTCACCTGCCAGTGACTAATTTTAGAGTGTCCTCGTTGCCTTCCCTCTGTCTGATACCTCCCTATTCAGCAGGGAAATTAAAGGGGATTAAAATAACAAGGCTATTTCATATCCTTCTCCCAGTGACCCCAACCTGAACCAGACCTCATGGAATTTTCTAATGACTCCCTTAAAAATGGGTGTGCTCCATTCAAGTTCAGAAGAGCAGATAAAAGGTGGAGGCTCTTTTTTACCCCAGAGGCCACATTTCTTTTGGATTAAAAAAATAAATAAATTAAGCACATTCTGAGCTTTGCTGTTTCACATCAGCAGTGCAAGTTTCACTGGGCTTCCTTTGAAGAGGAGCCACATACCTGAATTGAGGTCAGGACAGCCTGAGAGCATTTCAGCTCCAGGAGGAGGATGACTCTGGTGTCCCTTCCCTGCTGCAGTGCAGGGTTATTTCCACTGCTGTTTGCAATTACAGGGAGCAGCCCCCCCCGAGTTCCTCTCACCTCTCATGTGAAAAACAAAACTAAAAGAAAAATCATCTGTTTCTTCAAAGCATCTTCTGCTCCAGGTGCCTGCCCTGTGCTCTTCAAAGGCAAAACCAAATGGCCATGGAAAAACCCAAGTGAAACCTCGTTGAAATTTAAAAGCTGTGTGGATGGGGCACTTGGGGACATGGGGTAGTGGTGACCTTGGCAGTGCTGGGAAAAGTTGGATTTGAGGAGCTTAAAGGTGTTTTTCCAACCCAAATGATTCTGTGATTGTACAATTCTGAAATCTCCAGCACGGGAAGGGTGCTGGGGCTGACCCCAGGGAAGGGGGTGCTGGAGGGGGCAGCCCCAGGCTCCTGAAGGGATGGGGAAACCCCAAAGCAGAGGGAGGGGAGAAAACAGCATCCTGAAGGACCAGGGAATGGGCAGGTGAAGCCCAGTGTGTGGGGATGCTGCTGGCAGTGCCCTGATGGATGCCCCGTGCCCTGTGCCAGGAGGGTGCCGTGCCCTCGCTGCTCCAGGAGAGATGCCCTGTGAGCTGTGGGATGGAACAGGCTCTGCTGCATCACAGCCCCAGCTCCCAACCCTTGGGGAGATACTTCTTTAGGAAGAAATCCCTCCCTGGTAGGGTGGGCAGGCCCTGGCACAGGTTGGGCAGAGAAGGTGTGGCTGCCCCATCCCTGGGAGTGTCCAAGGTCAGGCTGGATGGGGCTTGGAGCCCCCTGGGCTGGTGGGAGGTGTCCCTGCCCATGCCAGGGGGTGGCACTGGGCGGGCTTTGAGGTCCCTCCCAACCCAAACCATTCTAGGATTTTATGAAACAGAAGCTTCAGTGCATTTCCAAGGGCCCTGCTCCCCCTGACACCCTTCAGGAGTCACCCATAAATCAGTGTTGCCCATTCTCCTTCATCTTCTCTCTCCAGCCAACAACCAGCAGAGCAAAGCCATCATATCCATGGGACACAACCAGAAATCCCCAGGAATTAAGGCATCCCCCTCACCTTGGGGTCTCTGCTAGAGCCAGGTAAGTGTCATTTCAGCTTTGTTTGCTATTTGTCAGCAACACAGGGAAAGACAAGTTTTGTTTTTCCCAAATAAAAGGAAAAAGGTAGAAAATAAGTGGGGGAGGAAATTTTATTTCCAAGCTTCTAAAAGGATCTTACAAACCACAGAGAGTAAAAAAATGCAAAACTATATATATATATTATATATATATAATTGACAGGGTCCTTTTAAGCAATTCTTCACATTATCTAATGGTGATAGGAGATACCACGTAACCATATATGTTTTCCTGTAATCCTGATCACTGCCAACAGCTGACAAAACTCTTCCCAGACAACATTCCCCCTAGACTGTACAGATTCCTTCTCTTGAAAGCAAAAGAGAAGAAGGAAAGAAAACAAATTAATCGAGGGGAAAAAAAAGAAACTCTCTTAAGTGAGGTGTTCCAGGTTGGGCTGTGAGAGAGCCAGCTGTGAGAGCTCCTGCGTGGCTGTGGGACCTCCTTCCCAGCCTCTCCAGGGCAGGGATTTTCCTCCAGCATGGATAACTCCCCACTATCCCAGCCATAACTCCTGTGTTCCCAGCCTTCCCAGGGTCTCATCACTTCTCCAAAGCTGCACCCCCCAACCTCACCCTCTCCTGCCCACCAATCCTAACCTCAACTTTCATTATTTAGGACTTCCTAACACCTCTGCCCATCCAGAAGGAATGAATCGTGGGCCTCCATCTCCTCCATGCACAGCTCCCAGCTCAGCACCCCTCCTGCTGTTCCAAGCATCCCAGCAGCAGGAATGCCAGCTGCATCAGCTGGGGATGAGGAGGGACTGTCAGGATCTAGCCCCCACATCAGGAAGCCACAGGCCCAGGGACAGAACCAACAGCTCCAAACCAGAAAGGACCTCAGGAAATAAATGCAGAGAAAGTTGAGAGGGAAACGGAGCCGGGGCAGCTCCACATGCTCCAGATTCTTCCTCACCCTGAAATGCCGTGGCAGCTTTTGGACCTTGCCAAAAAGTAAACAAAACCCCAATGGTCCCTTGTTCCCCCATCCCACCCCCCCAAACAGTTTTTTAAACACTTAATGTCCAGCTTAAGTGAAATCAACAAATTTAAAAATCCACACAGGTGTCAAAAAGGAGGGTTACAAAAACTCGCTTGTTCCTGTTGCTGCAGCAAACCCAACCCCAGGTGGAGCCTCGGAGGCAAAGGGCTAAAGGCAGGGCTGTGCCACCCCACTCCAGAGCTCCCAGGGGCTCTTTGGGTCCCATTCCCAGCAGGGAATCCCCCTTGGAACCCAAACAACTCTTGCTGTCTCCAGGTCTCCTCCGTCCCGGGGATGCTGCTGGGGGAGGATGGCTCAGCCATGGGCACAAAAGCCAGGCAGGGGCTTTAGCCACACACTGCCTTCCTCCTCCTCGTCCTCCTCTGCTACAACACGGGAAACAGGCAACCACACACACCCCAGCCAGCTGTGTGAAAGAACGTATATATTCAGCACGCACTCAGTACAGTATAGCAACAAAAGCTACCATCGTTTCCTTTAAAAACCAACGAACCACCGACCATCCAACCAACCACCAAAGCTTCCAAATCCTCCCCACCCTGCAGCCCTGACCCTCGGCCTCCTGGCCCCAACAAGGCACCAATGGCAGGTGATGCCAGCCCTGCCCTGCCCCTGCCTGGCAAGGGGCAGAGGGTGGCCCTGGCTCTGCACAGCACCCAGCTCCTCCCGCGGGGTGCTGAGGGTGCTGCCCAGCAGTTTGCTCCGGTGCCACCCCGTGCAGTTGTTTTGGGGCACGGGGAACACGCGGCAGGGAAGGGGACAAGCTCTGGCTGCCAGCCCGGGGGAGCCGCCGCAGCCCTGGGGACGTGCCAGGGAGGAGAGGGGGGATCCCATCGCTGATCCTGGGGGGTCCACGCTTGGATTGCTGCGGCGGCGTCTCCGCTGCTTTCTGCTGGAGGAGGGGGACGAGGCCGAGGAGGGGGAGAGGAGCGGCACGGTGGTGGGCACGGGGGTGGCAGGACCCTCGCTGCTGCACAGGGAGGGGAGGTAGATCGGCCTGGGAGACCTCTTGCCAGGGAGGATGTCTTCTGGGGCACCAGCTCGGTTCCTGGGGGGAAGAGCCCTGAAGAGCCGCACTTGCTTTCTCCCAAGGGGAANCCCGTGCCCCGCGCCGCGGGCACCGCGCGTGCCGTGCTCCCCGTGCCGCCCCCTGCCCAGGCCCCCGTCCCCAGCGTCCCCCCTGCCGTTAGTCCTGCTGCTCGTTCATCTCCATGTCCGACACCAGGATGTTCTTCTCGGCGGCCTCGCCGGGGTTGCACGTGGTGCGGCTGTAGCGGGCGCTCTCGAAGGCGCCGCGCTCGGCGCTGCGCCGGCGCCGGTACAGGAACGCCACGACGCCCAGCACGGCACAGAGAGCCAGCGCCGACACCACCACCACGGCGATGGCCGTCGTGTTCTCCGGCAGGGCTGCGGGAGGAGAGGCCGCTGAGGGGGAGCCGGGGGGCTCACCGTGCACTCCAGCCACAATGGGGTTTTGGGGCAGGAGCGTTGGATTGTGGAACATGCTGAGTTGGAAGGGACCCCCAAGGATCGCCCACAATCCAACCCCTGGCCCTGCACAGACACCCCAACAATCCCATCACGTCCCTGTTGTCCAAATGCTCCTGGAGCTCTGGCAGGTTTGGGGCCATGCCCACTGCCCTGGGAAGCCTGGTCAGGACTGTTCTCCCCAGGATGGGTCAGCATTGGAATCTGCTCTGGTGTTTTGAGGACATCCTGCCCCCGGGCAGAGCTCCTGGGGCTGAGCAGACTCTCTGGGTCACTCCTGATATGTGGGAACATCTGGCAGCTGCCCGGGGTGGATCTTTGGGATGCCACCAGCAGATGGAGTGTCCATCTCCCAGCTTGGCCAGGCAATGTGGGCAAGGGCAGGAGAGCCTGGCAAGGGGCTGGCCAGACACACACCATGGAGGGATGGCTCTTGCTGCTGGGGAGTCCTAGCCCAGGGCAGAAGCCACTTGGGAATGGGATTTCCCACCCTCAAACTCCATTACTTTGGTTATTTACACAATCCAGGCTGCAGCACCAGTTCCCAGTCCCAGTACTGTGCCCAGGCTGGCAGTGCCACTCACCTGCCCTGGAAAAGCTGCTCTCCTCCACTGCAACAGCAACAGAGACAGGTGAGTGCATGGCCACCACACCCTTCCCTCTTCCCAGTGCCAGCACCCCTCGCCCCAACTCTGCACTGCTCCCAGTACCACACCACACAAACGCTGGGTGATGCACAGCTTTGGGGGGGTCCTCTGGCTCTGCTCCACCACCGCCCCACCAGCCTCATCCTGCCCCAAGAGACCAACCCAGCCACTGAGACATGCACAGCCCACCACCAAGCCCACCTGAAACCCCAAACCCAGCCCTTGCCACCCCCCTGCACTGCAATTACCCAAACACGAGGCTGGTGCAGCCAACAGGACAGAGCTCTGCCCACAGCACCCTGCCCAGACCCCCAGCTCACCCCCTCCTGGGGGTCCTACCTCGGGGGATCTTGCAGATGACCCCCATGGTGACGTTGGTGCAGGAGCCCAGGCGCCACACGCCGTTGCTGCTCTGGATCCAGTAGCAGCTGTTCTGGCTGAGCATGCTGGGCCCCGTGTCGTGCTGGCCCCAGTTGGAGTAGTTGACGGCGGTGTTGTCGTGCCAAACCAAGGTGCCACCTGGGAAATGGGAGAATTCGGTCTGGGGAGGCTGAAGGGGACACCCCGTCTTTGTCCCAGTTCAGAAAGTGCATGGAGGTGTGATGGGGCAATGGGGCTTGGAGCAACTCGGTCTAGTGGGACGTGTCCCTGCCCATGGCAGGAGGTTGGAACTGGATGATGTTTAAGGTCCCTTCCAACCCAAACCATCCTGCGATTCTGTGATGGGGAGGTGTGATGAGGTGATGGGCATGACCAGGGGCTACAGGGTTCCTTCCTGAACCTGTAGGCTCCAGCGCCTTGGAAGAGACTCTGGGCTTCAGAGCTACCACTCCCATCCCACCCCACCAGAGGAGGACACACATGGCACGCCCAGCATTATCTGAACCACTGATGTTCCTGGTCACACCATGGCATGAGCTCCCCTCGCTGGTGCCACCACCAAGGGTTTCCTCTGCTCACTGCAGAGCTGGTGGGAATTCATGGAGGTGCCTGAGGGTGTATCTCAAACATCACTCCTTCCTTTGTACCTTTGGGGTTGAAGGTCATGCCCAGCCAGGCCCCCTTGGAAGGGCCCTCGTACGACTGGAGGTGTTCCCACACAAAGACGTTCTCCATCTCATCCTGGATCGATAACACCGTGCCACCAACTGTGGAGGGAAGAGTCTCATGGAAGAACCCAGAACTCAAAGGATGGAGCTGGGGAGCTACAGTGTCTCAGAGGACAAAGCTGAGGAACCACCTGAGAAACACGTGATGGTTGGGTAACCCTCACATGGAACAGCAAGGAGATGATGACTAACCAAAGCTGGGCATGGGCATGGGGGCAGGGGGGCTCTGCTGCACCAGAGACATCCTGGGAATCCCACCCTCTTCCATTCCCAAGCCCCCTTGTACCTTTCTGGCACCTTCTCATGGCATCCTTCTGCCCCAGGGTGATCTCCATGTGGAAGGTGTAGCAGTGGTCCCGGAAGGGGATCCAGGACGAGTCCTCCAGGGATTTGGGACAGCTGCCACTGTAGCTCCACTTGTGCGTGCGGGGGGCACCTGGGGAGCACATGGTACGCTGAGGGGGTGCCCGAGTCCCACAGCACACTGGGGCACTCAGACCCCATCTGGGTGGGATGCCATCTCCAACCCTTGGTGGCACCACACCCGGACCACCCCGTGCCCTCCTGGCTGGCACCTGCTCGGAGCTGGCAGATGCCCCCCTGGAGCTTGGTGTCACAGCCGGCCGTGCGCCAGCTCCCGTCCGCGTCCATGTAGGAGCAGCCCATGATCTGCTGGGGCTCCCCGTCCTGCCAGTTGGTGTAGATGAGGTTCTCCTCCATCAGCCACGAGTAGCTCCGGCCTCCCTGGAGGAGAACCAAGGGGAGGAGATGCTGAGGGGCTGCTGTGACCCCCCTGGGGACCCCCTGCCCTGGGTGCCCGTCCCCGAGCATCACCTCGTCAGCCAAGCCGATCCAGAGCGGTGCCCGCAGGCTGCTGACAGCCTGGGTGAGGAAGGCTTGGCTGTAGGGGTCGGGGATGGTGGCCAGGGTGGCATTGAGGGTCTCGCAGAGCAGCAGGGCCTCGTGCCACCTGAGGGGTTTCTGCAGGATGCGGTAAGTGCTGTTGTGATAAAAGAGGGTGCTGGTGGGCGAGGGCGGGTACGGCGTCTGTGCGGGGCTCAGGGATGGGTCTGGGGGAGCAAAGAGACACGGTCAGAGGGCACAGAGGACACTCCTGCATCCCAGGAGGGGCCACCACCTTGTCCATCCCTGTCGGTGCTGCACTGAGGCACAGGCACCTGGGGGCATCCTGGTGCAGCCAGGGATGGCAGAGGGACATCCCTGGGGACACTGAGCAGTGACCCCCTGGCACCATCCCAGCACTGGGATGCACATCCCTATGGGGCACACTGAGCCAGGCTGGGCAGGCACAGGGTTGGGGCTGTCCCACAAAAGGCTGTGATTGAGGACCACCCCCCAAGTCCAGTCTGTCTCCCTGAGCTCCTCCCAAGCTGAGCCCATGACTCTAAGCTCCCCAGCCCCACCACTCCTGGGGCACCAGGGTGGCAGTGGCAGGTCCCCGGGCAGCAGAGCTGGGGCTGTCCCCTCGTTCCCCTCCTACCTATGCTCCGCTGGCAGATGTAGCCGTGCTTCTCCTCCAGGCAGCTCCGGTCATCCCAGCGTCCCGTGAAGAGGGGGGGCGAGCCGTGCCACACCACCACACAGTTGGTCTGCACAGCCAAGCCACGAGGTCAGCACCACCCTTAGCACTGGCATCCCACCCCAGGGACACCCCCCCACCAGGGACCCCCACCCTGCAGGGCCGGATTCTGGCATGCCCCTGGAGCATGACCCTGGCACGCTTCACACAGCGGGACCGGGACTGAGCCCTCCCTGGGGCTGGGGGTGCTGTGGGGGGCCCCTCACCGGTTTGTCACGGGGGCTGGAGGAGCTGCAGCCCGAGGGCTCCCCGGGGGCCCAGCTCACGTGCCACAGCGGCTCCCCCTCCACCCACTGGAACTCCCTCTGCGCGTCGTGGAGGCCGATCCAGAGGTCGAAGGAGATGTTGGGCAGCATGGATGTGATGAAGGCTGCGAGGGATAGGTGAGGGGCTGAGGACCATCCCTGGCAGGTCCCCAGGCAGTGGGGTTGGTGGGGGCAGTGGGGACCTACCCTGCTCCAGGGGGCTGGAGATGGTGGCCAGGACGGCGCCCTGGCTCTCACATGCCTGCTTCGCCTCCGGCCACTTCACTATCTCACCCTTCTCATGGCCATTGAAGCTGAAACACTGCACAGGATGCATGGGATGGTCCACGGGGTGTAGCCACCCCCACCCTGAGCCCTGAACCCTCCCCATTCAACCACACTCTGCAGCCCCACTCTGCCCCAATGATCCTTCTCCCCTTTGCACCCTCACATTTGCCAGCCCCCAACCACTCCTGCCCTCCCCTCTCTCTCTGGCATCCCTGTGCCTGCTGCCTGCCCTGCACCCTCACCCCATGGCACACCTCTCCCAGCATCCCTGTAAATGCACTCCCCAAAAATCAAGTGCAGGCACCCCTCTCCATCCTGCTATTTCCCAGCCATCCACTATCCACCTCCACAGGGCTGGTGGAAGACCAGGAGGTGGCCATCACCTCTCCATCCTGCCATCCCCTGTCCCTCTGGCTGTACCTTGCTGAGGAAGGGCACCCATCCTCGGGGGCAGCCCCCACTGGTGGGAGCAGGGGCCGGGGGCAGTGAGGGTTTCAGGGCCGTCCCATTGCTCCGCTTGCAGATGTAGGGCAGCGCTGTCATGCACTTCTGGTCCCCCCAGTCCTCTGTGGGGAGGGACAGGCTGGTTATGACCCCCCTCCTCAGTGGGGCAAGGGGTCAGCCCACAGCCCCAGCCCCTCAGAGCCCCTGCCCTCACCTCGGCTGGCCGTCATGTACACACATTTCCTGTCCTTGCTGATGGGCCGGGGCTTGCCCGGTGCCCAGGAGACAAAGTTGAGGAGGGACCCGTCAGACCACCTGGAAAAGCACCAGTGGGAGCACCAAGCTGAGTGGCGACTTGGCAAACGGGACCAGCTGCGTGCCCTAACTGGGATCGTGTCCCACCACTGCCTCGAGGGAAGTGTGTCCACCCCAGTACCCCAGAATGAGACCATTGGGATGCAGGTGCTGAGCCACAGAGCTCAGAGCTGGGGATGGATGGTGGTGTGGGAATGTGATGGGGATGGTGGTGTGGGGACACAGGGGTGTGGGAATGTGACTGGGGATAGTGGTGTGAGGACACGGTGGTGTGGGAATGTGACTGGGGATGGTGGTATGGGGACATGGTGATGTGGGAATGTGCTGGGCATGGTTGTGTGGGGATATGCAGGGACATGGTGGTGTCAGGATGTGCTGGGGATGGTGGTGTAGGGACATGTAGGGACATGGTGGTGTGGGGATGTGCAGTGGGTGGTGGTGTGGGGATGTGCAGGGGATAGTGGTGTGGGGACACACAGGGACACGGTGACTCTGTCTGCGACCTACTTGAACCTGCCATCGTTCTCGTAGGTGTTCAGCCCAATCCACCAGTGCTGCTCCTGGCCCCTGGAGAACTGCACACAGAGGGGACATGTCAGTGCCCTGCAGGGGACAACTGAGGCTGCCATGCATCAGAGCCTCCCCATCATCACCCTCAGCTTGCATCAGGGCAAAAAGCATCAGCCCCAAACCCACACCCAAGCACGGGGACCAGCTGCACCAGCCCGTGTGACCCCAGTGCCCCAAATAATGTCCCTCCAGCAAAAGGTGACAGAAGACAGAGAAGAGCAGCCCTGGAGGGAGCAGAGCCCATCAGAGGTCGTTGCCCCCTTGGTACCTTCTTCAGGTTCTGGCCCAGGAAGCGCAGCTCTGCCTCGCCGTGCACCGACGCCAGCTCAGCCTGGAACCAGCTGCAGATGCGCTGGGCCTGCAGCCACGTCGAGTGGTGCTCAAAGAACTTGTACTCAGCCTCCTGGTACTTCACCCACTCTTTGCTGCCTGCAGGCAGGGACTGGTGTCACGCTGAGGCTGTGACACCCCTGCCGTGGCCACCTTGCCCCTTGGTCCCTGTGTGTTGGGCTGTTAGGCTTTTGAGCCCCTCCTGCAGTGGACAGGCATGATTCAATTCAACTCCTGCTGCAGTCCCTACAGCCTGGGCTCCCCTCCCTCCCACAGCCCTGCCCAGGATCCATCCTCCTCTGGATGTCCCACAGGGATGGTGCTTGTGATGATGACCCAGGGAGTCCATGCCCGATGGACACACAGCCATGGCCAACACACCTTGGGTCGTGATCTCCGGCTCTTTCACATCAGCACCTGGAGGAAAGGGCAAGGAGAGGCTGTCAGTGGGATGCAGGGCTGGGATGCTCCCAGTGATGCTTCCCTGCAAACCGCCTGTGGGCTCACAGGGTGGGATGCCCTCCTGAATCCCCCCACGAGGAACAGCACCTCTCTCAGACCCGAAAGTGGGAATCACCCTCCCACCTCCCACAGATTCCCCCACCCTCCTGCAGGTTAATCACAGTCAGGGGGCTCGGGAGGCCCCTGTGCTGGTACCTTTGGGCAGTTTGCAGATCCAGTCCAGCTGGGCTTCGCACTGCATGGGCATCCACTGCAGGGAGGCCAGGTCCAGCACCGCGCACGGCCGGATGTCATCATCATCGTAGTTACTGCGGTCAAAGTTGTGGTAGAAAAACTGGGGGTGGAGAGAGATGGGCGGTGTTGGGCCTCTCCACC
>VXBX01007698.1:357400-384505 GCA_013400415.1 Scytalopus superciliaris | reverse complement strand
GAGCCGTGCCTGCTCCGTGCGGGGCTCCCGGCGGGAGCCGTGCCTGCTCCGTGCGGGGCTCCCGGGGGGAGCCGTGCCTGCTCCGTGCGGGCTCCTGCGGAGGAGCCCCTCGGCATCGCTGGGCGGGCTGCGGGAGGCTTTGTGGTCGCGCCTCGGTGTTACCCCAGCTCGTCTGGGTTGCTTGGTGTTAAAACTCAACTGAGAAATTGAGTTTATGTGGAAAAAAAACAGCTTCAGAATGGGAGTACTTTGGAGAGGCACGGAGCTTCAGGCATTATTAGAAGGATAAGGTGCCTGGGTGTAGTAAATTTACAAGTGTAACCTGGAAACAGAAAATAGGAGGGATTTTTTTTTTCTCTTTGTTTTCTCTTTATCGCACATGAAGCACAGTAGAATTCCTGTAAGACTGTACTGCTGTTTCACGAGTGAAGTGCTGTGGATAGATTCAATTAAAAAATAATCCAGTAGTAGAACACTGTTTATGAAACACCTAAGTTTTATACTGTTAGTTTTTATAGGAGAAGAATGATGAAACCACTAATGCATTTAGGTTCTAATAAATAATAAAATAATCGCACTGATTTAGAAGTTCTTTCTGACTGGTTTGTTGTTTGTTTTGTTGTTGGCTGCTTGCAAATGATAGGTATACACTAAACACTGTGACACAAGCACTGTCTTCTTCCCCTCTGGGTTTGGGGGAGGGAGGTGTGTTGAAGTAGAAAGAGCAAAAAATCAAATTTAGCAGTTTCTAAATATGCCTTGGGAGAAATGTTTAATTACTAGGTCAGATTGATGCCATCACTTTTTCTCTGTTACAGGGTCTTAGGTTTGAGGTGGTTCCGTCCTGGTTTAAGGAGACACTGGAAAAGTCATCTTTTGCAGCCCCTTTTGAATATGCTGTGGAAACAGCAAAACAGAAAGCTCTTGAAGTAGCAAACAGAATGCATGTAGTAAGTTACTAGCTATTTTGGCAATGACATTTTTTCTTTAGGTGGTACATGTTCCTGTGACTTACTTTGCATGTGCTGCTTAACTGGTCTCTGAGTCCTTTGTCTTCAGTGAAGGTGCATGACTTTTTCTTCATTTGTGAAAGACATCTTCCTGACATTAATTTGCCTAATCAAAATTCTTGTGCCTACAGTTCAGGCTTTTCACAAATTGAAGTGGCCTGCATCTTTTGTCAGGAGCATACCTCTGTTGTTTGGGAGATAGTTCCTTTGAACAGACAGGTGTGTGGCTGACCTCATTCCAGGTATTTGTTGATTGTGAAGACAGACTATATGGAAAAACACTGATGTGAATCCAGTGCTTTATTGTAGTTTTCACTGAACAGTAGTAACAACAATAGCTCAGAATATGTGATTACAGAGGTACCAGAGGAAAGCAGAAAAAGAAGACAAATACTACTCTGGATAAGTAAATGCTCACTTTCATTTTCAGAAGGGAAAGCTGGTGTCCCTTCAGGTTCTGTAGACAAGAACCTAGTTTTGTATGCCAAATTTTATCGAACTTAAACTGTCAGTGGTGTATTTGACTCATGACCTTGACTGTGATTACTGTTTGAGCACATAAGGCTGTTTTCTACCAGAGCCTGTTTTGAAGTCTAGCTGATTAAATACCACAAAATGCACCATAATGATTTCTTACAGTACAGCTCTGAAAGAGAGAGGTATGTTTTGTTGATGCTATACTGGTGGCAGAAAAGGAATATTGAACACTTTAAATGAACTCAGTTGCCAGAGGTCACCATTCTTCAAAGCAAATATTGCATGATCTCCAATGTAAATCGTTACCCAGATTTCTGTCAACTACTTTTCAGACAATGGTACAACATTAGAGTGGATTTTAAACCCAACCTCACTGAATTACTTACTTTAGGCTTGCATTGCAAAACACTGTGCTGGTGATACTGCTAGCTGAGTGGATTTCAAAATGGTTCTTCATACAGGAGTTAGTACCACTAATTCAAGACATCATTAAGCAACGTAAAGCACATCAATTACCTTTTTAAAGAAGAATTGCCTCCCTACAAATGTTTTAATATAATGGTCACAGTTACAGACAAATTTCCTATCGTGCTGTGTTAAATAGTAACTGTGTACCTTATAACATGCAAGTGAACCAAAACTCACCCGTAAGGGCAGATACTGTTTGAAGTCAAGAAAAGGCTACAAAGAATTTTCACATAACCCTACCTCTCATTAGCAAAAAATGGATTATGTGTTCCCTTTTGAAAGAGGTAAGCAAAGTGTAGCTGGAGAGAAAGGTTTGTATTTTTAAATAAAACTTGATTTGGAAATATGATGCTAGAGGGCTGTATTCTCTGGCTTCCATGCACTTCCATATACTAGCTTCCATAAAGGCACTTCCTTTGAAGGAATTGCCTTGTCACCTTGAGGACCACGTTGACTTCTGAGAATGCAGTTTGTCATTTCCTGGATGCATTTGTTCATCAATAACGTATTTGAGCAAATTTGGCTTGAGAACAGGCTGCTAAAGCTTCACTTTTATGGTGATATAAGTGATTACTAGTAAATTGATGTTTTTCTTAACTTTTAAAAAGTGTTGTTCTTTCTCCCTCTTCTGACAAATTATTATCCTCTTTCTTTATGCCTTTGCAGAAGCACCTGAGAACACCTGATATTGTCATAGGAGCAGACACTATTGTGGTAAGAAGTCTTCTGTAGTTTAGCATTATTTTAATTTATGACAAGTGTAGAAAATACTTGTATCTTTAAAATTTGAAAGCTGCTTTCACTCTGAAGTTATACCTGCATTGTGTTACATCTTGGTGTTTGCAGGTGTGTCTCTTTTCCCAAGAAGGGAACTTTTGACATCTTAAGAGCCAGAAGCCTTGCTACTGGTTTTGCAGAATGCATAAGCATTGCCTTGGATCCTCTAATATGTAATGGAAGTTCTGTTCTCAGGCAACTGCTGGGTGTCAAGAAGTCCAGATCATGTGAATTGTTCAATGTTGTGCCTTGTAGAGGGTGTAACTTTATACTCATCTCCACAGAGATGGTGAATGGTTAAGGACAGAAAAAGTTGAATTACCCTTTTGTTTGAGAGCTGGAGCCACTGGACACTCATTATGTGCTTGACACTAAATTATCTGTTCTACCAATATATCTGTGCTTCTTGCTCTACTCATAGACTGATTTTTGAAGCCCTGACTGAAATCATGGTTTAAATAGTTTTGACCTTAGTTTCTGAGAATTAAGAAAAAGCAGCACACTCATTCTGTCTTTCTGTTTTAGTCTGTTGATGAGCAGATCCTGGAGAAACCGGTTGATAAGCAAGATGCCTATAGGATGCTGTCAAGGTCTGTAGTTTTATGTAACTTTCCAAATGTGTATATGAAACTTTTCAAAGGAGCTGTACAGATTCCTTGATGTGTATGAGGAACTCCATGGAGATGAATTTTTCAGTAAATTTTAAATAGTGTAAAGCAGTTCTGCACTGAAAACGTTAGACTTACTTTTATGTTACCCACAGCTGCTTGGTCTTCCCCTTAGGAAGCTGATTAGGGACATAATGAACTGTTTAATTTCTCATGGACTAGTTTTCAGAATCACTTATCACAATACAGTGAATGCCTCAGGTGGTACAGGATGGAGAGGTAGGGAGAGAAATCATGATGGGAAGTGCATAGAACCATCATAGAAATAGTTTAAGGCTTGAGATTTAGTTGGAATAGTCATAGAATCTCTTGGGTTGGAAGGGGTCTTAAAGATCACCTAGTTTCGAGCCTTTTGCCACAGGCAGGGACACCTTTCATTAGATCAGATTGCTCAGAAATCCATTCAGTTCCAGGGATGGGGCATTCACAGCTTCTCTGGGCAACCTGTTTGAGTCCCTCACACCTAGTCTAAACCTATTCTCTTCTACTTTGAACCTACTCCCTCTTGTCCAGTCACTACATGCTTTTGTAACCTTTTTTGTAGCCTAGTCTACTTCTAACACATGCAAATGTTTTGGGTTTTGTTTGGTCTGATGTAAGTTTAGTAGGTCAATCTCTTAATCATGGATATAAAACGCACTTAATATTTAGCTTTTTAGAACCCCGGGAAAAAGTGCTGACAAGATGATAAAACTTTGCATATACCCAAGATGTCAGATGAAACTTTCATCTTAAAATTCAGTGTGGATTCTTGTGGAAGCCAGAAGGAGTGAGATGCTTCTGATTACATCCAAAAATACCCTGGATAATTGAGACCATTACTTAAATAGTCTCTTCAAATTTTCACAGTCTCTTGCTATTTACCATGCTTCTATTGCTGACACAGCAGATTAATGAACTCCTCAAAACTAATTGGCCACAGCGTGGCACTCCAGAGCCACTACAAGAGAGAGTGAGGGATATGGGGATTTAGGTTCTCTGCCTCTATTCTCTGGCTTGCCATGGGATCTCTGATGGGGCATTCACAGCTTCTCTGAACATATGCTCTAGTTCCCTATCACTTGCTTAGTCTAAGTTGCATCACCTAGCTATTTACTGCCAGCTTTCAGTGAAGATGGTTTGTAATAGCAGTGTTTATGCCAATCGGACTTTGCTAATACATTTGAAATAGTCACTTTCCCGATGTATAGTGACTAAACTGATACCATGGACTACTTTTCCAATATATTGCAAGTGATATTTTGGAGACTGGAAATAACTGAAACTTTTGACAGTGGTTTCTTTTTGTTTGGTTGGCTTTTTGTTTTGCCACTATCTTTTCATCTATTTTAAAATTAAATAAAATGTATTTGTTTAGAATGCATGTCAGACCCACTGAGTGATATATTAATATAGTGGTTCATTTCTCAGGCTGTAGCAAAATAATCATGTAGAACATTTCATAAAACTGTTGCTTAATGCACGTTTTTCCCTTGACAGGTTGAATGGAAAAGAGCACAGTGTCTTTACAGGAGTGGCCATTATACATTGCCGCAGTAAGGGTATGTGTATGACTTTATTACAACTCAGTGTTTGCATTAGAAGTTATTCTCATAATGCCTTGTACAAGTGAAAGGATGAAAGTGCTTCATATACAGTCTGAATTGGTTTTCTACGAGTTACCTTAATCAAAATATAAATTAAAATCTCCCCACAAAAGACAATCTTGTTGGTGTATTGAGCTTTTATACAGGAAGGAGGATGACAAAATACAATAGATTTTACTGCCTCTGAAAGCTATGAGACTAATTGAAAGATGAGTATGAATTGTGGGAATATACTAAATGAAATTCAAGTAAAGCACTATAAAGTGTGGGACTGACCAGAATATGGTCCATATTAACTTGATTCGTGTGTTCTGTTTGCACCAGTTGATGAAGTGTTTGCTGTATCTGTAGTTACTTCATTTTTCAGTAAATAAGGGAAACTTCAGAGCCATTTTTAGGGCATGAGTAGAGTAATGGCCTCAGACTGTTAAGGAACTGTAGGGAGCAGTATATCAGTGTTCTTTATCAGATAGAGTAAGCAAGTGGTTTTTATGGGAACTGTACCATTAATATAATTTGAGAAGTGTTTGGGAGGCATCATCTGATAATTATGCCAATATTCTTTTAGTGGGTCTTTTGCAGGAGTCATTTCTCTGACATTTCACTGGACATAGTTAAATTATTTACAGTTTTTAATCTTTTTCTGGAGTGATTTCTCTTAACTCTTGAAAAATAGAAATAAAGTCAGTGATCCAGTACCCTTGCTAATATACTAGTACAGTAGAAAAAGGGCAGCTGCTGCAAAAAAAAACCACATTGTGAAGGGATTCCTGGAACACTCCAGCAATAATAATAATGCCTTTAATTGTTTACTGTAGGAAGAAAGTACAACTGTAGCACTGATGATAGAACAGCACATCTCATTTGAAATTTGCAAATTTAAGCCACATCATATTCAGACGAATAAAAGTACTGTAACTCTGCATGTTCCCCAGGTGATGCAATCAATGCAAAAATTTTCTAGAATACATTTTTAGTTTTAGTTTATAGGTAAAATGGTTTTGTTAAGTACCACATATATATTACAGATGAAATTTTCATCTTGAGCTCATTGGGGTTTTTTGTCAATACTGAAAGATGTAGTAATTTCTTCATAAGCAACAGTTTTCTTATTGGTCTGATTCATTTTTTTTCCCCACACAAACACCATTAGAAATTGGTTAGTATTCTTCCCTTGGTCTGTACTATGGATCTTTCATACTCTTCCTCAAGAATTTCCACTCCTGTCAAGACAGTGGTAATGGCAGATGCTGACTTTGGTGTTTACAGAAAAGAGCAGAGAGAACTAATAATCTGTAACATGCACACCCATTCGTGCAAGGCTGTTTCCTTTTGAACATGTTTTGAAAAAGCCTTCACCTGAAATGATACTGGATTCACAGTGTACCATGTGCAGCAGGGTTCATACCTACATGTGCAGTACTTTTTTGTACCTTCCCTCAACCACCAGAAGTCTTAAGTAATCTTATCATTTCTGGAGAGATGATTGGAAAATGACAAGGGTGGTTTGTTGATGGGATTGCTGGATGCCTGAGTCTGCACTGCAGGTTCAACTGCACATTCCCACTTTTATGACAGCTATATATTAAACTAAGGTGTGTTGTTAAGAGTTCTTTGATGACAGTCATAAAGTTGGGAGGGTAGTTGTAGCCTTCTTTGCACTCAGTGCCAGATATGTGGGCCAGCAGTCCATAAATAGCTCTATATAAGCATTGTTAATTTAAGAACACATCCCACACAGGGAGCATAATCTGTTAGTCCGAAGACAGGACTGCAGAATTTGAAAATGCTTTTACTGTTTTGGGAAACTTATGTGAATCCACTGTCTCTAAAGAATATTACTAGTCATTTCATACATCTATGTATGTCTTTAATTTTTCCCAAACAAAATTGTCAAATGATTACCAAATAAAACTTAGACGTTATGCACTCTAAATTACAATTCCCGTTTCTCTTCTTTTCTGTAGACAATCAGCTAGAGATGGAAATCACTGATTTCTATGAAGAGACTAAAGTTAAATTTTCTGAGCTGTCTGAAGAGCTCTTATGGGAGTACATTCATAGCGGGGAGCCAATGTAAGTAAGACCCTGATGCTATCACATGGCACTTGAGAATAGGCCTTAGGGTATGTTATTAAGCTACCTGCATAAAATGTTTTGTCCTGTGAAATGTTGCCGTATGTGTATGATAAGTTATAGCATGCGGTGATGCAAGGTGAGTGTTCTCTTGTTCTTCTCTAGAGCTGACACTTCTCCAGGGAAAAGGAGCTACCTTTTTAGAATGCTAATGAATCTGAAAGGTGAAGATTTTAAATACTCTGGATTAGAGCAGGCACTTGTGTAACATACAATTACCTCTCTATTAGCAGAGGCATTCAGGGATCTTCAATACCTGAGGCAATGCATAGTTCTCATTATAATCAGATGAAAAGAGTGATTACTGAATAATCAGAGTATCATGGAACTTTATTGAAAGAAGCCAGAACTTGGTGTATTTAGTCTATCAAAATCACACTGTTCTGATGTAAGAAACACTGATGTAATTTTCACTTATCCTTTTGCTAAATGAATATACAGCTCATGCATGTTCCTAAGCCATGATTGTCCTTTAGCTTATATTTGCTGCTACTCTTGTAATATACTACTTACTTGTATATACAGATAACATATACAAAGACAATATACTAGACAACAGTGATTCCACAGAAGGAACAGAATGCCTAACTACGAAGATGAAGTTAACTAGATTGCCTAAAAAAAAAAGAAGAGAGAGAAAAGTACTTCTTTGGAGACAACAGGGGAATGTTTGTGACTTTAAGGAATTTGCCTTTCTTTTGTGTTAGTGGAAGCCTAGTGAAGGCATAGTTAGCACTATGGACTGCATATCAGGTGATCTGAGGTGAACTTCAGTCTCTAACTTCAATGCTGACTGTGTAAGGATATAAATCGTGGTGTTTTTTAAACTCATTTGTGCTATAAAACAGTACAGTCATGTGTTACTGGGGAAAGAGAAACCTGTGTAGATTTTGAATTTATTTCAATGCTTATTTGTAAATGAGGCATACTTTCTGAACATGTGAGGATCTCAGCTTATTGAAGAGACTGATGCTAAATTGGATTATGCAGAGAAAAATGTTTTGGCAGCTTGTAACAGAAATTTGTGGGTAGATTTTTGAAAAGTGATCTTTATCATGCAGCACATCTGAAAGAGAAATGACCATGGATTTTTAGGAAGAATGTCAGGTTGAAAATTATTTTGGAATATTCTGAATATGTCTTCTGGAAGAGAATACATTTTAGCAGTACTTTGCTGCAACAAAATGGCTCATGAGCAGGTCTGGGTCATTCTGTTCATTTTGTGGGGGTGTGTGACAGCAAGGGTTTCTCAGGGACCAAAGGTTTAGAGAACCTGTTTCATTACCCTCTGAGGCACAAGGCCATTGATCTTCGTTTATAAAGTGAAGAAAATAGGAAGCATTTGTTCTGACTTGGCAAAGGAACTTCTAAATTTAGTGTCCTATAAATTTTCCAAATCAGTAAGGAGAAGTCACACTGTGGGTCTTTTTGTTGGTTACTTTTTTGTCCCCTCCTCCATGGCCCACCCATACAGGTTACACATTTATGTCCATACAGATTTTTTTGAACACTATATTGCAGTTCAAGGGACCATTTCTTTATTTTTGGGGAGTTTGTTTATTTTTTTTAATGATTACTTAATTTTGTGGAATCATACCATTTCTTAATGAACACATGAAAAATTAAAAGAAAATTGACTCATGCAGTTGAGTATTAGATTGAGTTTTTTTAAGGAAAAAATTGACATAGTATTTCAAGTCAGTTACTGGTGACACAGAGATTGATACAAGAAATACATAGCTGACTTAAAGTATCAATCAGGGATAAGGGAAAAGCGCTGTCTCAAGCTGGTCTGTGAAGAGGCTACAAAAACCCCCAGAAATTTTGACTGCAGAAAGATGATGTTTCCCTTTTTTTCTTTTATTCCTTTCTAACCAAGAATTTTCTGCCTCTTGGCAGGGTCTCTCTTCTTTTCTGGCTCTGTAATAAGAAGGCTGGACCATAGTGATCTTAACTGTTTTGGTCCTGTGTAATGAGTAGACTTAGTTTCTGGCAGCCTCTTTGACTCAGCTTTTTAGTTTGTAATCTTTGCCTTGTGAAGGACTTTGTCTCTCCTCAAAAATTCCAGTCTGAGGATCCTCTGAGGTTTTTGGTAGCTCTTCTGTTGATGGCAGTGAAACCAAAGGACCGTACTGCACTCTGGAAAAGTTGTTTACAGAGTGTGAAAATCTACAGTTTCAACCTTAACCATGAAGTATTAAAATGTAGAATGTAAAATGCAAGATAAAAGGAAAAGCCTTGTTTCCCAATTAATAGCAATTCAAAAATCCCATTTGCTGGGATACGAATTCCTCTGTTTATTTTGGGAGACTATTAAAAAGAGAACTGGAAATATGTTCTAGAAGTGTAAAGAGCTGTTTCTGATCAAAAGACAAAAAATTTGCAGTTATTTGTGCAGTAATCTCCTTTCTCAAACAGTTTGTGTAATTCTGTGCTACCTTAAGTTAATAGATCTGAGCCTGACTGACCTTTGATTTCAAAGCTTGCTGACGTAAGCTTTCAGATTCTGCTGTTATATAGGAAAAGTACTTTTAACTGCCTTCTTCCTTATATGCAAACAGTAAAATTGTTGGATCTATTGCAGCTTATCTGCTTATATGCATTTCCATTCCACGCAGTGGAACTTGCGTTATTACACCTAAAGACAAATTATATTCCCAAGGTTATTTTCTGTGCACGTACATTCCTGTGCCAAATTACTACTATTACCATGACATCTAAGAGCACAGTGAACCACAACTCTGCTTGTATCTTAGATGGTTGCACAGGAGTTGGATAGCTGAATGGAATGTAGTGGATTTTGTCTGAGTAGGTTTCTCCTTCACAAGGAAGTCCTGCCTTCATTCCTCGTTTTAGGTATTCCTATGACTGAGATCTGCAAAATGCACTCTACAGTCATTTTAGTTCCAAGATGTCATCTTTGTTGTGAGACCCTTTGGACCCTAACATATTCCTAAAGGCTTTTCAGCCATTGTGGAATAGGGTAGGGGTCAGCATGCATCTGAGTGACCCAGTGGCAGTGTTGGTCTCAGTGACTCCTGCTGTTATCTTCTTCGTAGCCAGGTCTTGGCAAATGCTGTGTAACCTGTGGCAATACAATCTGACTGCAGTCAGCTGGCGTACCTCCTGCTTGGCTGACTGTGGCACTTGGGCTGTCTGAAGCATAAAGACATTTGGCTACCCACCGTTAGCATTTATCTTGTGATTTTATAAATTGAAAGTGTTGGGCCTAGCTAGTAGATTTCATCTGCCTCTAACTTGACTACACTGATCTTTATTCTAGCCTCTGCAATATTCTGTGTTACCTTTGCTCTTAACCCTAATTGATACAGTTTTATTTTTCCTTTCTCCTCCCCAGGGACAAGGCAGGTGGATATGGTATCCAGGCCCTTGGTGGAATGTTAGTTGAGTATGTCCATGGAGACTTCTTGAATGTTGTGGGTTTTCCTCTGAATCACTTTTGCAAAAAGCTAGCAGAACTATACTATCCATCCTCTAAGCATAACGTGCAACATAAAAATAATTACTCTGTCCCTTCTGTGGACACTTCTGAGAACCTAAGTGATGGAGAAAGTCAATCTTCAAATTTCACAGAGCACAAAGGTGCTAGTAAGTTGGACAGCAATGGGATGCATTCCTCGGGAGCTGTTTACACTTCTGAAAACAGTTCTGGTGTCAGAACTGGTCCTACAGTACCTTTGGAAAATCAGAATGGAGTGTCACAAAGTGCACCAAAACTTCCATCTAAAATTCTAGAGCTGATGGATGGTTTCAGAGCTTCAAAGGTAAGGGAAAAAATAAAACTACTCATTACATTGCTGTCTGATATGATTGTTTCATTGGACTTCAACATATAGCAGGTAATGTGAATACTTGAGCCACAGTAAGAATATATTAATAAATCAGTAAAAAAGGACCACTCCAGTTCTAGAGTCTAAGGTAGCTGAAACTTCTGATGCAATGCAAACATTTTTGAGTTAGGTTTTTTATGTTTACTTTTATGTCTTGTCTGTTCTATGAAATTTCAGTTACCCATTTGATAATTTTGTCTCTTGAGAGGGAGAAAAAGTTTGATTTTTTTTTTAACTGATCAGAAGAACAGAAACAAGCTGGAATTTGTATACTCTGCAAAGAAAGCACTTAATATGGTTAATTTACCTGACTTAAAACTGTGACAAGATTTGTATATATTATATTTCCTTTCTGATTCTTAATGCTTGGCATTAGGATTCTGTAGAATACCTTAATTTTTTTATTACTTCTTGAGAATACTTTTAACAACTTGTTCCATGTTCCAGATGTGTTTAACTGATAATACCCGTGCTGTATCTGATGGTGGCATACTCATAACAGCTCGCAAACAAGGTCATGTGCTCTGTGTAGGAGCCAAATGTGATGAGAAATATGTAGCTGGACACTTGAAGTGCTTCCATGTTTCCAGTGTAGTGAAGACAGTAGTGAAGAAGGGGAAGGAGAAATGAACAATGATCATTCTAATAGATCACTGGTTTCCAAGTCATTTGTGTTTTAGGAAGAGGTGAAAAGTGCTAAAGTGGCAGTGAAATGCAGACTTGGAATTAAAAGTATAACGAATTTGAGGGAGGGAAGCACACCAGAGAGTGAACAATGGCTTTGCTGGAACAGCGGAAAGTTGTGCTCAGCTCTGAAGGAAAGCCGTAGTGTGGTCACGTGGTGTAGATCTGTGGGAGTGCTGCTTGCAGGCATGTGAGGCAGTACTGGGAAGTCTGGAATAAAGCAGTTTTGAGACTGCTGTATTTGTGAACTTCTTGTGTATCCATAGGAAACGAGTTTTGATATATTTGACTGAGATGATGCTTAGAATCTATTCATTTTAAGTAAAAGCAAATATGGAGAGTCATCAGCCTTTTGTTGCACATCACATACATTGTTTACAGTGATGTGATGCAGAATTCAGTTTTGTGCAGTGAAAGATGGTGGAGGTTAGAAATAGAAGCAGAAGTTTTCCTTTCCCAGTACTCCAGTGTAAATTCACAGTATGAATTGCTGACCTTCATGCTGAACTAGTGGGAATTTTTTTTTTCCCAGGTCATAGATCTTTGTAAAATTAATTACCAGCTGCAATGAACACTTCCTGTGATCTGACAAAACTCATCATCTCTCTACTCATAGAACAGGGAGCACACAAGAGTATTTAGTTTCATGAGAGCTCTCAATTTCTTTTTTGTTTTGATCATTGAGTGCTGCTTTAAGAACTTTAGAAGGAGTGAAATCTCCTGCAGGTGAAGATGTTGCTGCCTATCTTACTGAGCAGCCACTGTTGAAAAACAGGAGGGGATCAGCATTAAATCATACTTTCTCATGTTTACTGTTCTGAATTTGCATAGTCTGTTCCGTACTCAGACCTTTGGGGTTTTCCTTCATTTTCTATGTTTTTGTACCCTCTTTGAACTGAGAATTACAGAATAGTAGAAGAGTTATTTGAATCAGCCAGATTTTTGATCCTACCTTCTTTTCCCTGTTCTAATAGTTTCCAGGTGGTATCAGTCCAAAGATTGGGCAGGTGTTGGAAGCCATATGGTTGTAAACTGGATGCAGTTGGCTCAGTATTGTGAAAGTCTGAATTATAATAAAACCTAGCTATATGTTCATACTAGAATAACAGTAAAACTATACAAAGAAGGTGAAGATGATAAAATATATACTGACACACTGTAGCGGACCTTCCTGTCAAAGTTAATCTCTTTTTCTCCATTAGATTTTTATTAAGCAGAATGTCAATCCATTTCCTTGATTACCTTTAATTTTTAAGTACATTAGAGTTGCTTGCAATTGCCAAAAAATGGATTCTGCAAATGCTGTGTGCCTATGTTTGAACACTGCATAAATTTGTTATTTTTTGGTGTTTTAGCTACTTCAGAATACTGAAACTGCAGAATTGCAACTTAATTTCAAATGGTGAGGTATATGTCACCATGTCTCATTACCTTTCTACTCTGGTTTGTTTAGTGTATCTTTACAAGCTCAGCTAAGGTATTCAACTTAGACTGCTGGTGCCAAGAGGCTTTTCTTCACTGTCAGGCACTGGCTGTTCTCTGATCCCCATTCCATGTGTACATGTCCTATTAAGTTGTGCATGTAGTGCAGCTGTACTTTGGAGAGTTTCGGTTCTGTATGTCTTGCATAAATCAAATTTAATTTGATCTTTTGGTATTGGTTCATATGCTTAAGAATGTTTGACCTTACAGAACTGTCTTATGGATGGGGATATGCTAGATATCTGAATAAAGAAGCGTTCGTGCAAAATCTGTAGGTTGAATCCCAGAATATTTTGAGTTCCTTTCACTCCTAAGCACCGCTGCTAAAAATTCTGTTACTTGCTAAGATACTGAAACCCTCTGAGAAGGAAACAAGCACTTTTTAGGACTTTTGTTAAACTGAGTTACACTTTAAGAACAGTAGTTCCATAGGATAATTCTAGGCAGAAGGTACAGTTCTTTTCTTTCTTGCTTGCAGTCTTCTAACACAGCACACTGTAACAATTTTTTTACCTGCATGTAGGCTCTGTTTGTAGCCTCTAAGCTGAAGATATTTGATCATCTGAAATGTAAAGGTCCTTTGAAGGCTGTGGATATTGCAAATGAGATTGGAACCTCTGTGTGTGGAACAGAAAGACTCCTTGATGCATGTGCTGCTCTTGGATTACTGGAGAAAACACCACAAGGTGATTAATTTATCTTCCCTGCAACTGCATATAGTACTGAAAGACAGGCAGGACCAGAAGAGATGCTTTGAAGGCTACAGGGTCTAACTTGATATTGTGGATAAAATAGATTTGGGGGAAGGGGGAATGGATGTTGCTCCTTTGCTTTCATTATTAGTAGCTGGAATTGTTCAATGTCAGGGCAAGCTTTATGTAATGAACACATTCAGGAATTGTGAAAACCTGAGATTTTGTTTGCTCTCTGGACACAGTACTGACCAAATTTTTAAGAAAAGCTTACATGGACAGCCCCAGGGAGCAATGTAATAGCTCAGATGTGTCATCTGCATTTGGGTCACAAGAACTCCATGCAGTGCTACAGGCTGGGGAAAGAGCAGCCTGGGGGTGCTGGTCAACAGCAGATAGACGTGAGCCAGCAGTATGCCTAGGTGGCCAAGAAGGCCAGTGGCATCCTGGCTTGTATCAGCAATGGTGTGGCCAGCAGTACCATGGCAGGGATCAGCCTCTTGTACTCGGTACTGGTAAGGATGCATCTTGAATCCTGTGTTCAGTTTTGGGTCTCTCATGGCAAGAAGGACATTCAGGTGCCTGGAGTGTGTCCAGGGAAAGGCAACATAGCTGGTGAGGAGTCTGGAGCACAAGGCTTATGAGGAGCGACTGAGGGGTTCAGCCTGGAGGAAAGGATGAATAGAAGAGACTCTATTGCTCTCTACAACTACCAGAAAGGAGGTTGTAGCAAGGTGGAAATTGGTCTTTTCTCACAAGTAACAAGCAACAGAATAAGAGGAAATGGCCTCATATTGTGCCAGAGGAGGTTAGATTGAATATTAGGAAATATTTCTTCACTGAAAGGGTGGCCAAGCATTGGAACAGGCTGCCTGGGGAAGTGATTGAGTCACCACCCCTGGAGGTATTAAAAAAGGCACATAGATGTGGCATTTGGGGACATAGTTTAGTAGTGGACTTGACAGTGCTGGGTTAAAGGTTGGACTTGATAATTTAAAAAGTCTTTCCTGACAAAGTGATTGTATGTTTCTATCTAAAACAATGGTCAAACTCCATTTCCTGCTGCAACAGTACAGTCACTCTTCAGCAGAGAATCAGAATTTTAATGAGGAGAGCTCTGGAATGTGCCCCTTCATGAAAAACAACTTAATTTTTACTTCCCTGAATTGGAACAGTCCTTGAACGTGTATGTAGGTGAGGGAGTCAGTATTAGGATTAACTTTTTCAGTCCACAGTATGTATTTCTAAGTTTCCACATGCACCATTTACATAATAAGACTTGAAATGGTCAAGTGCCAAGAGAAGGAAATAAATGAGTCCTTTTAACTTTGCTAGAGGTCAAGACAAATGAAACAGCCCGAAAGGCAAACATACTGGAGAAAGCTTGAATTTAGGGGAGAAGCCATAATCTAAACAAAAATGCAATCAAGAATGAGGAACTTCTAATACTCTCCCTTGAATATTAGGTATCTAATTGAGGTACTCTGATTTAAAATAAAAATAATAAATTACTGTGTATTTGTATTTTCCAGAATCTGAATTCTTTTTAGGAACTAAGTACTTGCTCCTTTAAGAATGACAAGAGTTTTGCAAAATTTCTATTAAATTTCTGTTAATTGATTATAAGATCAGGATTTGCCAGCTATTTAACAGCTGTGCAGGAAAACCTGCCTTCTGATTTTAAATGACAGTTGTAAAGTACTGAAACAAAGCTAGTTACAATTGTTTTCTTCCCATAAGGTTACAGTAATACAGACTCAGCAAACACCTTCCTGACCTCAGATGGTGAATACTCACTTCATGGCTACATTATCCACTCTAATGATCACCTTTGGCCTCTCTTCACAAACTTGGAGTCTGCTGTCAAAGAAGGCAGCAGGCAGAACCATCGAGCCTTTGGAAAGAAAGCAGATGACCTATTTAAGGTAATAAAACCTCTTACTAGTATCAGAGCCAGCTGTGAGGAGCCCAGAACTGATCTAGCGGCAAATGGAGGCTGAGCTGTCTAACGAAGTTGGTCAGTCTCAGAAATGGTAGAAACACAATGCAACTCATCAGTCCCAGGCTTCTGTTCCCTTCAGCTTTAGGCTATGAAGTGGTAGAGCAGTTACTGAATATATTGGGAAATTTGAGCACTGACAAAAATGAAGTGTTGCCCTGTCCCACTGACACACTTATAGAACAACCTCTAGGCTTGTTTAATTTACATTTGTCTCCTTTTTATAATTTTTATAATATAATATCACTTAGTACCTTACCACATGTGCATTGCTTCCATTTGGATGCCAGTCACTTGACACTGATGTGCGTCCCATTTAAGCTGTTCTGACTGTAGTCAAAGCTGTTTTCTGTCAGTGCAGTGGAGAAGGGATCTAATCTCCTTTATGAAGGTTTGTAGTTTTGTATATGCTTCAAGCTGTTCTATGTTGCTGATAAAATTGTAATCCTTTCCACCACCTGTTTCCATCAATATGGTATTTCTTTTCCAGCACTAGCCGAGGTGGATGTGTTCACACTGGAGCATCATTTAGAGTTACAACTAGCCTAACTTGTTAGTTACCCATCTGGTGAAGCAGGTGGAGAGGTCTACATATTTGCGCTGGTTTAAGGAGAGAGTTAGTGTGAGCAAGAGAAGGTTAGGACTTGATCTTGGTCAGCAGTGCTGGCTTAAATTGTGTACATCAGGCTACATCCTGAGGTTCTTAATTTATATTTAACTTGCAGATGGTGATAAAGTCAGTCTCTTAAAGGAGATGTCTACATCCTTCATGTACAGTCAATGAAAGGAAATAAGAGCTTTTGGAGACTTAAGAAGGTCTTGTTAACCTAATGTTAGTACTTGGATTACTGGAGGACAGAAACTTGTTTAGGGAACATTCAAAGGGTCTTTTAGAGAAAGTTATTTGGCTTTAGGATAGCTGCTGCAGTAGATGCCTAAATTTATATACAGGTTAAGTAGTTTAATGTATATGAACTGGATCTCATCCTTTGTTAAACACCTGGATTATCAGCTTGACTTTGAGTGATGCTTGTGTCCAGTCTGGGCCCATTATGTGTACGAGATAGTATGTCTGAGCAGAAATATATAAGCTGCCTATGGCAGTGCACACATCATATCCTGGAGATACTTGCATTCCATTATAGCCACAAAACCAGTCATAACTGGTGAAATCTGTATGAAAGTGAGACATGAAGGGATTTGTGCATATGTATCATGTAAAAGGTAAAGGCATGAGGTTTTGGTAACTGAATGCTTGCTTCTTCCCTCAAAAAAAAAACCCAACCCAAACCCCCCAAAGCAAACAGAAAACCAACCAACCAAAAAAAAAAAAAAAATCAAATACCAACACCCCCCTGCCCCCAAAAACAGTATGTGCTTTGATGTTTCTGGTTTATGTTATAATCCAATTAACTGGTTACTTTTTCCATCATGGGAGAATAAATTTCAGAATGAAATTAAAGCAATTTTTTAATATATCAAGGAGGAACACTTGAGGTTTTCTTTCAATCTCTTAAATCTTCCCTTTCAAACAGTTTTAAGTCTGGAGACATCTTGCTGTGAAACAAATGTAAATGTATATGAAAGACACACTGTTTGTTTAAAAGGCACTTTTCAGATTACCTCTTTTTCCTGCTATGATGCCCCTGTTCCCATGGGCAGAATTGTTGAATTTAACAGCCTTTGGGAGTTCACCAAGACCAGGTTCAAACAAGTCGCAGGTTCAGACAAGTGTATGTCCTGTGAGAAACACTGCAAAAGATGTCTATGATCAGGATTCTTGAGGGGATGCAAAAATCTGCTTTTCACTACAGTAAAATGCAATGGACTTGGATGAGCAATAGTTAAGGGGCAGTCTTTTATTTTTAGAAGTTTAGTATTCATGGTGTGCACCTACTGCCTTGGTAGTTTTAGTTAAGTAATAAAAATAAACCTTCAATTACTATGTTTTTGGGGTTTTTTCACTTTTTAGGACTATTATCACAGCCAGGAGGGAAAGCAACGTTTTATGGCTGCCATGCACAGCATTGCTCACCTAACAGCAAGAGACGTGGCTACAGCGTTTGATCTTTCACGGTTTAAATCTGCTTGTGATTTAGGAGGTATTGCTTGTAATTGAACTCATATACAAATTAAAAGGATAAGCTTGATTTCAGCTGTGCATTTTATTACTTAAAGCATATGTATATTTCTACTAGAACTGCAGTAATATGAACTACTGTTATTTTTCTGATATTGCAATGTCAGAATGAAAGAACTGAGTGCAGCTAATTGAAAGCAGAGTTACCTAAATGGTATTTGAGTAGTTTGAAATAAGTGAATGTATGTCTGAATCAGTTGCATATTGACACAGCACAGAAAATAAGATAATTTGAGGCTCAGGTGATAGAGCATTGGGCTGGGAGTGCCATTTTAAGCTGTGTTGTTGCCTTCTTTGACATACCCAAGATTTTCAAAAGTAGTGAAAGTAGTGAACCACTCTTACTGGGGTGTCAAAACACTGCACTGCTAGAACAAAATGTTTTGATTCTTTTTGAATTGGTTTGGTTTGTGTATTGTTTTATTTATTAATATCTAAGATGTCCACCAAAACACTAAAGGCCGGTGGTACACCTGAAGAAACCCTTCTTGTTAGCATCCTTTTTTGCCCTGTACTTGGAGCTACACAGAAGGAATGTTATTACATAGGGAAAGATCCACTGAAGGAAGAACACTTTATTTAGTGCCTGGGGAGGCAGAGGAATGTCGGAGCATGTCAGAATTAACACAATACTGATGCAGCCTTCACCACTTTTGCAGATACTCAAAGACTTCATGATCTTTATCCTTTACTACACTGGAGAGTGTTTGTCAAACTTCATATATTGGTGCTTTGTAAATGCTAAACAATTCTAGTGCTCTTCATCAACGAATTAGAAGCTCTTGCCTTTTCATTTGCATTTTTTGCTCCCCAAAAAAACCCTGAGGTACTAGTATCAAAGGTCATATTAGCAATTCTGTGTCCATAAGGAGTCATGCCTGCATTCCCCAAGCTTTAAAAGATTGTTCTATCCACCAGGGAGTCCAATTGTCCATGTTAATTATGGAGCTGTCTACCTCAAATTTTGATTTGATGTCTCTATTTTATATACAACCTTGTCCTTAAAAATGCCTGAGAATGCTGGGAGAAAATACTTGATTTGACTATTTTAAACTTTTAACAGGTTGCACTGGAGCTCTGGCTTGTGAATTAGTACAAATATACCCAAATCTCAGGGTCACAGTATTTGACCTTCCAGAAGTCATTGCAAACACCTCTCACTTTCAACCTTCAGGACAACACACAGCATCAATAACATTTGTACCAGGTAAATGTATCACATGGTCTTTTGTCTGATTCCTGTTATCCCAAAGCACAAAACAGGCTCTTTTGCTGCTGTTCCAACCCCAGACATGTATCTTAGTACAAGGCACTTAGGCTCATCCATGCTAAAAGGGGGCATTGTATTTCTTAAATCTGTGAGGATAAAAACAAACCTGCTATAACTGGAGAACGTGGATAAATACATATGAATTAGTCATCTTTTGATTAGTGCTGGGAGCAGAGGTTGGATGTCCTTTTCTCAGGCCTTTCATTTCTAGGCAAGATTAACATGGTGGCTACAAAGAACTTTGTCTCCTTCCTTGCTCCATTTTTATGTTACAGAATTCTTAACTGTCATCTATTTTCTCTTTAATTGCATTTTCCTTATCTGCAAATCAGAGCATACCTGTACCTGTTCATTCTTGCTACTTTCTTTACCTCTTCTGAAGCTCCTGGTTCTTCCACAGTATTTTAATTTCATTTTGTAGGAGTGTATTCTGTGGTTTCTATAGGAATGTACTAACTCTGCTTTCCAACAGGTGACTTCTTCAAGGATAATCTTCCAGAAGCAGATCTCTACATCCTTTCACGTGTTCTTCATGACTGGCCTGATGAAAAGATACATGTGCTATTAAGCAAGATATCAGCTCTTTGCAGACCAGGTAAGTTTTTTTTTTAATCTTGTGGAATTAAAGGTGCATGTTAATGTACCTTTAATGAGTAATCATAGGAAGTTCATATTAAAAAAAAAGTATATTTCTCTGTTCAGTCATAGTAGCCTTAACTTGAATGTCTAGACTTGCATTATGGTAATACCTACTAAGAAAAAGAAGGAAACAAAACTGCAAGTAAAACTGTATATAAATAAACTTCTACTATAGTTGCAGGTTTCCCGTACAGTTGCATCATATCCCCAATCTCTGCCATGCACAGTGTGTCTTACTAGCCCTGTATCATCAAATAACTAAATGTGTTTATTTATTTACATGAAAGCAGTCTAACTAAAGTTCCTTTAGGTTAATCAAGAAGAAGTGATTTGTTTTGCTGTCATTTTTCTATCTCAGTAGTGCCCAGAATATGGTCCACTGGCTGGAGTTCAGTACTGCTTTATGCACACATACCATGAGAAATATGTAGACTCTTTGACTTTCTCCTACATTTGAATCATAGAGTATCTCAAGTTGGAAGGGACCCATAAGGATCATCAAGTCTAATTCCCTGCTTCTTGCAGGACTAACTAAAAGTAGATCATATGACTAAGAGCATCTTCCAAATGTTCCTAGAACTCTCAGGCTTGGTCCCATCACCACTCCTGGAGAATGTATTCCAGTGCCCAGTCATGCTCTGGGTGAAGAACTTTTTGTAATGTCCAAACTGATGCAGCTTCCTTCCATTTCCTCTTGTCCTGTCCATGGACAGCAGAGAGAGATCAGCACCTCCCCCTTCACTGTCCACCTTGAGGAAGTTGTAGATAGTGATGAGTTCACCCTTCAGCCACTTCTTCTTCAGGCTGAGCCACCTGTGCCTCATAAATTTTGCCCATAAGGCCTTTTACCATCTTGGTCACTCTCCTCTGGACATCCTCTAATAGTTTGATGTCCTTCCTACAGTGAGGCACCCAAAACTGCACACAGTACACAAGGTGAGGCTGCACCAGCACAGATAGAGTGAGACCTGTGTAGTGATTGACAATACTGTGCTTGATGCACCCCAGGACACAGTTGGCCCTTTGGACTGCCAGAGTACACTGCTTACTCTGATATTCAGACAGTATTAAAGATCAAAGGGGAAGACAGACAGAAGAAAAGCCTGAGTGCTAAGATCATCTGATTTCCCTAATCCAACATAGCCCTGAAGTTTGTTTCAGAGGAGAACATTCAAAATAATATCTAGACCATAAATTATAATCCTGATTATAAATTAAGAAAGAAAATCGTGGGTGACTTAATTTTCTTATGCAAAGATTTGGGGTATGACAAATACTTACAGTAGTTGCTTGGTTCAAATAAAAGAGCAAGGCTGAGTTTAAGAGCATAGTCAAAGAGTGACATGAACTTCATTGGAGACAGTGCTCTAAACTCTCCCTTTTTTTCTAACAAATGGTTGCTTCCAGGAAGAGATTACTGGAAGTGAAGGTCTTTCACTTGATTTCCACTGAAGACCATTAAAATATTAGTCTGAGGGACCTCTGTCTCTGAACAAAACAGTAAAAACTTGAAGCTAAAAATACACTGAACCACTTTTGGTTGTTTTGGAAATGCAGGAAGTGCCTTGCTAGTGGCAGAAACTGTGCTTGATGAACAGAAGACTCACCCTTCTAGAACGGTGCTACAGTCCCTCAGTATGACTGAAGGCAAGCAGAGAAGTGGCTATGAATATAAACAGCTACTGGAGAAATACAAATTCACAGATGTGCAAATTAAGATCACAGGAAATTTATTAGATGCTGTTCTATGCTTCAAGAAGAGTCTGTCACTGTAGTGTGCCCAGAAGCAAACTGAGATTTTCACCCACTTGTGCATCATCAACCAACACATTAACAGTTTAGGATCATTTTGACCCTTTATCTGAAACAGAGTTATTACAAAAAGTTGGACTGCAGCTCCTACAGGAGTGAGTTCTGTGCATTTTAAAATATGTCTGGGACAGGCCAAAACTCCTGTATATGAAAATACCTTAATGTCCAGTTCTTTTGGTGAGTTTTTGGACTGTATTAAGTGTAGACTTGACATATATGCATAGCGTGTCAAGTTAAAACTACAAGCTTGTACTGAGCCACATTAATACCTTAGGGGTTTTTTGACCTTAAAATAAAGATAATTCTTCCTTTGCAGTGTGTTCAGTGGTTACTGCTCATTTTTATCAGAAATGAAAAAAAATTAATATTGTACTATCTCTGAATTTGGGGATGTTAGTCCTTTTTCACTGTTCTATGAGACTTAACTCAAAAATATCGTAAGGATACCCTTTTTTAAGCACTTTTTCTGCAAGCAAAATTCAAAACATGTTCCTGCAGCAAAGGTAATGTCACGAAGGAACTTCAGTAGCCTCTGACCTCCAGCCACAGTATGTGCCCATACAAGCTGCAGTTGAGCGCTGTTCCTATTGCTTAGTATCACTTTTGGGGTTTTCTCAATATGGTTGAATGGCTGTATATGCTTTCTGTCTCATTTCTTGAGATGAGTTTTAGGATTTATGTATAAAATCTCTTATGAAAATTAAAAATAAAGGTTAGTTCATGTTTCAGTCATTAATTGGAGACATATATGCTGTTGCCCATCTCTTGAAGTAGTTTGCCACTAATGTCACCTCTCCTAATGTTTATTTTTTTTCCTGATACTTTGTTGATATTTATTTTTTTCTATTTTAAAGCACGCTTTGTAGTGGAAGCCTGTCTGGAAATTAAAGTTGCACTTTCAAACTAGCTTTCTTCTCTATCAGTTGTGAGTTTCTTGCCTGTCACATTTGTACAGCAATAACCCCAATAAAACAGCGTGCAGGAGGCTGTGCCAATATTGATTCCCAACCTCAACACAGGAGAAAGAGTTGATGAGCAAGGTCAAGAGCTGCATTTTCCTGGATGTAATCAAAAATTACTTTTCTCTTTGAGCAGTGAGTAAAGGAAAAGTGTCACAGTGATTCAAACCATCAGAAGATACATGCCTACTACAAAGTATTTCAGCACTTCAAAATCAGGGAAGTGTCAGACTTCTACCACACCAGGGTTTTTAATTCTTAGCAGAAGGGTTTTTTTAAATGGAAATTTGAATCATCTCATTGGTACAGACATTTAAAGATAAGGCCAAATGGTCAACAATGTACAAATTGAAAACGTGTCTGTTTCATGTTGATATGAAACTCATTCCAGCAGACATTTCTCTTCTTTCAGTTGTTCCCAAAGGTCATAATGCTATAAGATGTTTGAGGTAGAAAGTTTCAGTTCTAAAGTTGGCATGTCTATAACTATCACAGACTTTAAAACTGTGCCTTAAGTACTATGCATCTGACTGTAACATTTGAATAGAATGTGCTTGGTTACCACACAACCTCAGTGTACTCTGTGATTAAAAGAACAGCACTCCACACACACTAAGCATTAGTCCCTTGGGCATGGTGTCTGTGGTAATGCCCCACAGCTTTGCACTCTCAGGATGATTAAACATTGGAGCAGGTGGCCCAGAGAGGCTGTGGAATCTCATCCCTTAGAGGCTTCAAGATGTGAGAACAAAGCCCTGAATGAGCTGAGCTGCCTGTATTGCTGCCCTGCTCTGAGTGGAAGATTAGACTAGAGGTCTCCTGTGGTCTGTTTCAGCTTTTCTATAGTCTTGAGGCCCAATCACCTGAGAAATTATAAGCTCATTTTCTCTTATTAATATCCAAAATGGGTTTTTCGGTTGCTGTGGAGAAAGCTGATACATTTGTTGACTGGTAGAAGCAGTGAATTTAATGGTCTAACACTGAAATTATTTCCTAAGCAATATGCATAACTGAGGAAAAATTTTAAGACATGAAGAATGAGGGGGTTAAGTTTTAAACCTTTTTGTCAGTTGTTAAATATCTGAGGTTTACAAGTAGGAATGGCTCTGAGGAGATTGAAAGGTCAGAAAGATATTAATATTATGCAGCACTTAATAATAAAATCACTGTAAACTGCTGCTATGTTGATCTGAGTTGGTGGCCTCCTACATCCACTGTGCCAAAAGAAATCACCACATAAAATGCAAGACCAAAAGACACATAAATAAAGCAGTGCTTGTTTTGTCAGTAGCCCTCTCTTGGCTTTGCTTTCCCCTCACAGGTCTGAAGATGGAGGAAAAGACTGTGTGTAAATAGGATCATTTGAGTTCTGCTCTCATCCTTAGGTCAGTCCCACCACAAAGAACTCAGTTCCTACAAAAATAATGCACACAAATGTATTGTACAAAAACACTGACTTCTCTGTTTCTACAATGCTCACCATCCACTGTTTTGTCTGCTTGGCACCATTTCAATATGAATGTGAAGCAGCAGTATATCCCAAAAAGAAACAACTCAACTCCTGTCTTACTGTTTTACATAACCCTCATGCCAAGTCGACAGAAGTCACCCCTTTTCCCCTGAAAACAGAGACGTGACTTGACTTGCAAGTGTTTGATCACTCCATACTGTGAAGAGGAATTTCCTGGGGTTTGTGGGGAATGGATTATTTATTTAATAGTGGATTAGTCATTTAATAGCAGAGCAAATCTGTAAATAACGAAGTCACTCGTCTCTTGTAGCTTGCATACCTGCATATGGTAGCAGAAATTTTCTTGCCTGATAATGGATTAGAACTGTTGCATGTGTTTGTTTTTAAATTAGGCTGTGCGATTTTGCTGGCTGAATTGGTGTTGGATGATGAGAAGAAGAACAGGAGCACAGCTCTGCTGCAGTCTTTGAACATGCTTGTGCAGACAGAGGGAAAGGAGAGAAGTGGCTCTGAATATCAAGCTTTGCTGGAACAACATGGATTCACAGATGTCAAAATCAAAATGACAGGAAATTTGTTAGATGTCATTCTCTGTGTTAAGATCTAAAAAAAATGGATTTAGTAGTAAAATATGGATGTCTTGCAGTCACGTGTGATATTTTGTAATTGTGCAAATACATTCTCAGCTTCCCATCAATATCCTAAACAAAAAATGTTATATCAGCTTTCTGATGTTACTTTTAAAAAGGGGGAGAGACTTCAGTAAAATGATGCCAGAAGGTTTTGGCAGTGATACTGTGGCTGCACAACACCTATAGCACACAAATAAGTGTTATCAGCCTGATGGCAATATTCACATTGCTGAGAAATCACAAGACTTGCTGCAATTAGAATAATACAGTTTTTAGACCAGCACATTGCTCTGCCCTTGTTTCAGGAGGTTAATGCTGGTATCATTTTAATGCTCCATCACAATCCATTCTAACATCATTTTATGTTATGCCCTCTACTGTAAATAAAGAAACGCTCTAATGAAGTCTAGAAACTGCTACTACAATGGTGTAGTCAAGATGGGAAACAGGAACTGGAGGAAGAACTTCTTGAGAGTCAAGGCTGAGTTGGAAGGGACCCACAAGGATTATCAAGTCCAACTCTCAGCCCTGCACAGGACCATCCCCAAGAGTCACACCACATGCCCAAGAGTATCATCCAAATGTTTCTTGAACTCTGTCAGGCTTGGTGCTGTGACGACTTTCCTGGAGAGCCTGTTCCAGTGCACAACCACCCTGTGGGTGAAGAACCTTTTCCTAATAGCTCATCTAAACCTTCCCTGACACAATTTCAGGCCATTCCCTTGGATCCTGTTGCTGGTGACCAGGGGGAAGAGATCAGTGCTTGCCCCTCCTCTTCCTCTCACAAGGAATTGAAGACTGCAATGAGGTCTCCCCTTAGTCTCCACTGCTCCAGGCTGAACAGACCAAGTGACCTCAGATGCTCTTCAAATGCCTTCCCTTCAAGGCCCTTCACCATCTTTGTTGCCCTCCTCTGGACACTCTCCAATAGCTTAATGTTTTTCTTATATTACAGTGCCCAAAACTGCACAGAATATTCAAGGTGAGACTGCACCAGTGCAGAGCAGAGCGGGGCAATCCCCTCCCTCAACTGGCTGGCAATGCTTTGCCTCCTGGCCCTCCTGGCTGCCAGGGCACTGCTGACTCATATTCAACTTGCCATCAACCAGGACCTCCAGATCACTTTCTGTGGCACTGCTTTCCAGCATCTCATTCCCCAGTCTGTAGGAACAGTCAGGGTTGCCCCATCCCAGGTGCTGAATCCAGCACTTCCCCTTGTTGAGCTTCATATGGTTTGTGACTATCCAGTCCTCTAATTTGTCAAGGCCTCTCTGCAGGGCTTCCTTTTCATCCCAGTTTTGTGTTATCTGCAAACTTGCTTAGTATCCCTTCCAGTCCTGTGTCCAAGTCATTTATGAAGATGTTGAAGAGCACAGGGCCAAGATGAAGCCTGCGGAACCCCAGTAGCAGCAGGTAATCAGTCTGATGTTACCCCATTCGCTATTACCCTTTGTACTCAACACATGAGCCTCTGCCTTGTGTGAGGTTTCTGGAAAAAGGCAGTTGTATAAAAGCACAAATCTCATCTTGTAACTGGAGACTTGATACAATCGAATTTCTTGATTGTAACTGGAGATGATATGTGGGGGCACCATATTTGATTCAAGAACACCATCCTAATCCTTTTTTAGCCCTCCTTACTTTGTGAGCTCTTATAAAAGTGGATGGCAGAATATGAGATCAGATAAAGAAGAGGGAAAAAAAAGGTGCAGAAACGGAAGGAAAAGCACAGCTATAGAGAGAAAAGGATTTCCCCCAGTTAGATGCAGATGTGCTCCCAAGGTGAATGGGATAGAACAGCTATTGACTAATGATAATACTCAAGAGTCTCTGTGTATGAAGTTCTTTTTTGATCAATAGAAAATTTTATGGGGAAAAAAATCTCAGCCTTGGAGACACTGTGTTGTGCTAAGAGAGTATTAACATTCAGTTATTAACTTTTTTAAAAGGAAAAATACAATCCTAAGCTATGTGTGCCTCCTGAGTATATTTACCACAGCCTTTCATAAATCACATAAATTCCATAAATATAGTCCTGTAACAGTATATATGCCTAATCCTATGTGATCACAGCAGTCACTTCACTCTGAATTATGACTCTGTATTATGATTTAGAATTTAGAACAGCACACAATTTACTTCAGATCTTTTGTTGTGGGAAAAAAAAATTATAGTGACATACAAAGTATATTGTACTACAGCAGAGACAAAGGCTATGCCTGGCACATCCTGTTCTCACAACATGCCCGTTGAGAGAGATGCTGTCATTTTGAAATCCTGAGTACATACATGTGTAAGCAGTGGTTTCTGGCACCTCAGCTACTGCAACATTGTGGTTCACCAGTCATCTGT
>VXBX01007698.1:319830-355151 GCA_013400415.1 Scytalopus superciliaris | reverse complement strand
CTTCGCGGCCGCGCCCGCCCGGCCCTGCCCTGCCCTGCACCGGCCCTGCTCGCCCCCCCGCCCGGCCCTGCCCGGCCCCGCAGCCTGGCAGCCCTCTCGGCCCAGCGCGGCTCTCTCAGCCGTCCGCGCCGCACGCCTCTGTCAGCAAGGACTCTCTCCTCTAGCTAGGCCTGGTCTTGCCCAATTTACCTTACGCTTCCCCTTGTTCCTCAGAGAATCGCAGATCATCGAGCCCACCATAACGCCACCATGTGAACTAGGCTACGGCACTCAGTGTCACGTCCGGTATTTTTTACACCTCCAGGGATGGTGACTCCACTAGTTCCCCGGGCAGTCCATTTCAATGTCTATTCACTCTTTCTATGAAGAAAGTCCTCCTCATGTCCAACCTAAAGCTGCCCTGGCATAGCTTAAGACTGTCCTCTTGTCCTGTTGCTCCTTGCCGGGATAAGAGGCTTCCCCCCCACCTGGCTACAGCCTTCGCTCAGGTAGTTGTATCAGAGTCCCTCACAGCTGTCCCTGTTTTGGCAAGTCCTGAGCTCTGAGGAAGCTGGAAAGCAATTTCAAACCTTTTGTCTTAATAATAGTACCACCTTAAACTATTCAGAATTAACAGTTCTTTTTTTTTTTATGGTAGAAGCAGGCTTAATGGCAGCTGTAGCTTAGGCCAGTCAAGGCCTGCAGTCAATATAAGTATTTTTATTTACAGGTGCAACACGCAAGTAAACAGATTGCTGCTGATAAGCAGTACAAGGGTATCATCGATTGTGTAGTGCGTATTCCAAAGGAACAAGGAGTGCTGTCTTTCTGGCGAGGAAACCTGGCTAATGTCATCAGATACTTCCCAACTCAAGCCCTCAACTTTGCCTTCAAGGATAAGTATAAGCAGGTTTTCTTGGGAGGTGTAGACAAGCACACTCAGTTCTGGAGATATTTTGCTGGTAACCTGGCATCTGGTGGTGCAGCTGGAGCCACTTCCCTCTGCTTTGTCTACCCCTTGGATTTTGCAAGAACCCGTTTGGCTGCTGATGTTGGAAAAGCTGGTGCAGACAGAGAATTCTCTGGTCTCGGGGACTGTCTAGTCAAAATTAGCAAGTCTGATGGTGTGCGAGGCTTGTACCAAGGGTTCAATGTCTCTGTCCAAGGCATCATCATCTATAGAGCTGCCTACTTCGGGATCTATGATACAGCAAAAGGTAATATTTCAGAGGGGATCTGATAAACCTGTTTTAACAATTGTACTGTCTGTTCTTGGATGTTACTCTGTAATAACTGTGTGAAGGTAGAAGGGCATATCAGTGCCAGCATCAGTGACGCTGCAGTGTTGAAAGCAAAACTCGGACATGCGTTGATGGCAGCAGTCTACTTTAAGTTACTGGCTTTGTGAGGAGTTGCTCCTGTCAAAGTACGTTTGTAATGATACACAATTAGAATAAGTTCTTTTTCTTTTTTTTTCCAGTGCATTACTGTAGTTATATTGGACCAGTTCAGGAGTGTTTAGCAGAACAGGATCAAGCAATGCTTTTGCAAAGCACTTAATAAGCTTGACATTTGGGCATGTAGGTCATTGATACTTGCTTGTAGTAATGTAGTACAGAGACAGCAACTTAATTTAGTGACAGTTTTTTTCAGAAATAGCAAATAGTCAAAACTCTAACTCATGCCAATCTAAAAGAATCATTGTGCTTAAGTATTAATGTGCTTTGAGAAGAAAGTTCTCTGCATTTCTTTAGATGTTTTTTATATTGCTTCAGTATGTTTAAAGTTTATGAAGTGTTTTGTTGCAGTTTTCAAGTATGGCTCTACAGTGTTTCTTAACTAGAACATCTAGTTTCATACTAGTTCATCTAGTAAAGTAGTTGCCATGCAGTGAGTGAACAAGAGGAGGAAGTGCAAGATGAAAAGCTAATGACTTTTTTTTATTGCAGGCATGCTCCCAGATCCCAGAAATACCCACATTGTTATCAGTTGGATGATTGCTCAGACGGTGACTGCTGTGGCTGGTGTGGTCTCTTATCCTTTTGACACAGTGCGGCGTAGAATGATGATGCAGTCAGGACGCAAAGGAGGTAGGCTGTAAAGCTATGTAACTGTTCAAGCAGCATTAACAAAATGGAGTTCTTTTTAATAAGAGGCATCCATAACTGATTTGTTACATTGCACTTACATGAAATGAGGAAATGAAGTAAGGTTTGACCTGGGGTGTTTGTCATGAATGATGCTGAGGACTTCTCTTTCTAGAATATGAGATAGGCAAATGGACTGCCTGTTTGTGTTGACAAATTAAATTATGGTAGTTAGGGGATGATATAATTGCCAAAAAGAAAGTTTAACATTTTTACTTTGTGACAGCATTTATTGACTAGGCAAGCAGATAGGAAGCTTTGCTATTGGCTGTTTTAAGAATGGTGTAACAGTATTAAAATGTAGTTTGGGGCATCACAAAGTTAAATGAAACATGACAATTGTTAAAAACATCTGAGATAAAATTACAGCAGTTAAGAATAACTCTTCACTGTTTTCCTGCAGCTGATATCATGTACTCTGGAACAATTGACTGCTGGCGGAAGATTGCAAGAGATGAGGGAGGAAAGGCGTTCTTCAAGGGTGCATGGTCCAATGTTCTCAGAGGCATGGGGGGTGCTTTTGTGCTTGTGCTGTACGATGAATTAAAAAAGGTCATTTAAACAGCGTAACTAGAATTGGAAATCAAGTTGAGCAGATCATGTAGAATAACTACCATTATGGACCATTGACCTTCAAGAAATTCCTGTGAGTCTTATTTATCGGAGCCAGATGATACTTGTAGATGGGGCTAGAAACTGACATAGAGGACTGATCCATTTCTGTCTAACGTGCATGAAGACACTGAATCTGGCAATTCAGTGTGCTAATTTTTCTTTTCAGCAATGAGGAATGAGTGGTGTTGGCTCTGGGTCCAAAGTGGCAAGGTCCAGTTTAGACAGAAAAATGGTTTGCCTGCAGATCAGTCCCCAGTTTCAAGTCCTATCTTCTTGGACCATAAAATTGTATTTGAAAGCATTTGCTAATAAATCATGTTATTTTCCACTTGTACTGAAGCACTATGTACCATTTTGCACAGCTGAACATCTAGCAATTTTGTTCTTAAATTGGGGCATTTTGCTGTAAAACAATAAACATACTTACTCTGTCTGTGTTGAAATTATTACATAAAAGCTTTAGGAAAGCCTTTTTTGTTTGAAAACTTGTTTCAGATAATGGTTCCTCTGATACATTTACACTGCACTCTGTAACAGAATTAAGCTAAAAAAGAAAAATTGAATGTGATAACTTTGGGGGTAGGGGTGGGGAAGCATGGGTTGTATTAACAGACCATTCCCATTCTTGTGCCTGATAGTGTACAATAGGCTGCTGCAAGTGGCTTTTTGCATGATTTTTAGAAATTGATTTGCAACTTCTCATGATTTAAAATGGGGGTTCAGTTATGCTAGCAAAACCCAAAGTCCCAAGGACTGTCAAAAAGTAATGCTTTTGCCCTTGGTAAAACAGATTAAAATAATATTACCTTTTTTTTTNGTAAATCAGCATTGGAAAGTGACATGGCATTCATGCAAAAACCCAGGAACCCAGTAAATGCCTTCAACTTCTGAGTGACCTATGTATTGTATTGTTGCTGCTCTTTGAAAATGTTGATTGTGCCATTCAAGATACTGTTTGGCCTCCTGTGTAGCAGTGGTTAGTACCTCTGTGGAAGGTTGAATTTAATCTGAAATGAGGTTCATTCTAAGAGGTGAAATTGATGGGGTGTGTGGGAGGGAATGTGTGTGCTTCTGTGTAGCTGTAAAATCATAATCAAGGTAGGTCAGCCTTCAGTATTACTGATTGATGTTTTGGGGTGGTCAGAAGACCAAAACCACCAGACTGAGCAATTTCTCATACTGCTATTTGAGATAATGTAATACCTATGTGCCGTTCTTCATATGTATATAATCTTTTGTACTTTGTAATCTGCAAAGACACAGTAGGGGAACCAGTAAAGGAAAACAAGGTGTTAATCTTTGTGTTTTAAGAACTCTCCCTATATCTTGAGAAAGGAAAAAGCCTGTCATTGTATGAGTCATTGAAGGCTGATTGAGCTGTCTTGAGTTCTTTGTGTGCCTTCTGAGGTTGCTATTTAAGATGAAGTATTTAAATTTACTTGGCTTTGGCTGGTTATTACCTTCCTCTCAAATGTACTTTACCTTTCATTATTGCACAAGCACTGCTTGCAATATCTGTATGAATGTAAGGACATTACATAGCTCCTTTGTGCACAGGCTAATGGTAAGCTATATACCTGCTGGAAGTGGGTTTTTCATCCTGTTTGGTAATGGCAGCTCCCTGTGGTGCAGGCAGCTCATTTCATCTTGACCTTTCCAATCAACTTGCTGTTTCACCTGTAATTATATTGATTGTGGGAGCAGGGGAAGACATTTTGTCTACATAAACACACTGCTTAGGTTTATTTTCTGTATCAGTGGCTTGAAAGGGTAGATAATGATGGGATACCTCATGTAGTCAGTTCATGGTGGCCCCAGCTTTATGAGAGAAACCAAACTTGGCAATTACTTGAGAAGCCCCTTAAAGGGACAGGACTATTTGCCCATCTCCCCTCCAGAAGACTCAGGTTTTCACTGGAAGAAATAGGAAAAGTGTAGGTGGTTTTTTAAGTGGAACTGCAATTTCCCTGTGCTGTGCATTCAGCATGTACTAATTTGTGCTGTTTTGTTTTGGTTTTTTTTTTTAACATATGACTTCCCTTAGCCATGCAGCAGCAATTTCCAATGTGTGATACAGTTTAGGAACATAAGAGGCAAACAATAAATGAGACTTTTAAACATTTGTTTTCTGCCTTATTACTGTGCAGTGTATTCATCTTGAAAAAATTTAACAGGAAAAGCGAATTTGTAAAGTACTGGCAACTAAAGCCTGTATTATTTTTAAAAGTATTGGAAATAGAATTTTCACCCTTTGAAGGGAATAACTAAAAGGCAATTGTGCAAGGTAACTACACCGAACATCCAGCTGTTAAATCTTTATTACAGGTTTTATTTCAATTCTCACGACTGTTAAAGTTTTTGAAGGCTTTAAATGCTATTTGTGTGATTGAAGTGCATATTAATACTGCAGAGGATCACAGTGCTTGCAGAGGTCTATTTGCAAGGCAGTACTAAGCTCATGAAATGGCTAATAGGCAGACCAATATTAATAGCTACATATTACAAGTGTAATTTTATTAACTATTTTTGTCTTGCGTAAGGTTTATTGAATACACAGTATGATATTGCTGGTTGAAAGATTAAAGGGCAATTTTAAACACATTTTGAATAGCTAGTTTCTGCTTTAGAAAGTAACCGCATATAAAAAGATTGTCAGATTACTGTGGCGTTCTTAAGCAGGCCTGTTATCCGGTAGGAAATCACAGTTGGAGGAAAGAAGCCTTGTAGCAATGAAGACAGGAAATAACAAGTTTTTTCTGGAGAAGATGCCTTGTCACATTGTGAAGAACATACCAGCAAGGTTTAAGCATGTAGGCACTTGTAGAAAAGTGTAGCTGCCAGGCATTGTGGTTTTAAACAAAGGGAGAAGGACAAATTTTGCAGATTTTTCTCCACCTTTTTCACCTGCTTTTAAGTGGATTTTTATGGGGCAAACAGTTTTATAGGTGATTAGATTCTTTTATAGGCTAGTTTGAAGTACTTGTCAGCAGGATTCACGGTTTTCTTTTGTGTTGAGGAATCAGTGTGTTTTCTTTTTGGAAAGCTGGGTCATCTCTTCAACTACAGTTATTTTCTCAGGATGACTTTCGGATGGTAGATTTACATCTTCTGTCTAAAGAAAAAAAATCCTGTTACATGCAGTAAGCTACAGAGTCATTTTCAATAATCAGAGAACATTAATACACCAGTACCAAAGGTACCTCATCTTGCTCTTAATACTTAAGAGATGCTTGCAAAGCAGGAAAAAATTTAAGGACAGTTAAGGATTGTTTTAATATGTACAGTCAGTATTAGCTGTTTGTCAGCAGAAGGAAAAAGATTAGAATTTGATTGCTGGACAACCTTAACTGAGACAATAGAAGGAATTTATTCAGGGAGTATTGCCTGCATTTTCCATATGTAGGCATTAGCTAAACTTCTAGAGAAAATATTTTGATTCTAGGAGAGTGGATGTTGCTACATAAGATCACAGTACTGTTATATAACTTGGAGCTTAAAGTAATGAAGGGAGGTAAGTATGATTTAACAAAAAGTAGGAGAGAGAGTACTGGGGTGAAAAGAAAAGTTAAAAAAGGAAAAGCAAGCTGATGGTATGTGACAATATCAAACCAAGATGTCTTGGTGGGGAATTTTTTTCTAGGAAATCTGAGAGATTGGTAGAGCACTGCAGGGCTTTGTGGTCATGGTTTTTGTGCTACTTGGCTTCTCTTTGAGGAAAACACACAAAGCATGTGTCTTTCACGTTCTTGGAATGCATTTGATTCAGGAAGAGAGGAAAACTAAGTGCTAGAGTTCTGACAGGCTGAAGAAAGTATCTGGGAGGGTGACTAAAATGTCATCAAGCTTTGGTAGTAAGATGAATAAAATAAAATGGATTAGAGGAATGCAAAATGTCTGATGCACTGAGGGGTTGGTAGGATCTTAAATAAGAAAATTGGTAGTCCTCTAACAAACATTTTAAGAATAAAAGTGCAAACTCAGTGCAGAAAAATTAGGATTTTATAAATCAAGATTTCTCCATGATCTAGGGAAAAGTGTAGTCAAACAGGATTAAAAAATGGAACAAGGTGAAAGGTTGAATAAGTAGGGGCAAAAAGAAGAAATGCAAGCTTGAAAAAAGCATGATTAGCAAGTTATTAGCAAAATAACTCATAAATCCATGAACACTAAATGTCAGGGAGAGAGAGTTCTGGTATTCAGTAGAGAAGAGATCTTGAAAATACCCTTTTTGTACTTTTATTATCTGCCCTGAAGAAATGCAGCATTCAATCAGTGTTAAAAAGATACCTGAGTTTGGAGAGAATTAAAATAAAATTAGATTTCAATACTAGATCAAAATGGGCAAAGAGGAGTGCAGAAACTCTTTAAGTGTGTCAGAATTGTATGAATTACCTTCACAGTGCCTGTTGGCAAGTGTGAGGCAACCTGAGGGCTTCACTTGGACTCTGGCAACTGCTGCTATTAAGTTGCTGCCTGTGTGGAAGTGCCTGTGCCACCATTTATAAGCCACATCCACAAAGGCCTCTGGACTGGAATGAAGTGATTTGAATAAGTCTGGTAGTATATGCACAAGAATTTGGAAGCCACTCAAGTTTAGGAAAAGCAAGCAATATATGGAGAATCTGCAATATTTGAAAGGCTGCTTGTTACTTTACTAGCAATTATTATTTAATATGATGTAGACTGCTGCTGCTCCGTAGCTTTAGCTCTGGCAGCCTGATATGAGTGAAATACCAGGTATTTATGATGTGAGGTGTATGAGGAAACCTATCCATGTTACATTCCTACCTTCTTTCTATGAAAAGCAAAGGTAGTACGACCAAAGACAAATCAATCAGGACAATGTGCTGGTATGTAGTTACCAAAAATAAAGAGTTTTAGTAGTCATAGTGTAAGGTAAACCATTACACAGAGCTTTGAGGATTCTTTGTAAACAATTGAGGAATATTTCTGTTCCAGTTTTGAGAGCTTCATTTGAAAGCATGATGTTGCCACTGAATCATTGTAGGCAATAAATGGCTAGCCTGATCTATTGACTTTAACTATATCTTTGCTTTAGCTAGCTGACACAAAGCATTCCCTCACTGTGCAGTCACCATACAAACCACTGGTTACATGGTCAGATTTAAGAAGCATGAACGGTTTGAAGTCTGGTTGTCATGACATGTAGAAAGATAGGAGGAGTTACTTGCTGTTGACAATGTGCAAGTGCGTAAGATACTGTAAACAGGAAAGGAATAGAGGTAGAAAGTAATGGATTTTAAGTGCAGTAAAACAGGTTATTAAAAAGCTCTTTAAGGATACTTAAACATACAGAAGAGGCTGCATAGGGATGCTGCAGTATATTGATCAAATAAAATTTGCATAAAGCACTGAAATCGCTAATCATATGATGATGCAAAATGAAGATAAGTTAAGGTGTTGAGTCTTTCCAGCCCTGTTGATTTTCATTTTTCAATGTGAAAGGATTTTTACATGGGGATAGGTCAGGCTTATATATATTAACATTATATTATGATCATTGATCTTTGAAAATGCTAATAAAAAAGTTTCCTTCCTTAGGTTATTTTCAATGTATGAACAGCAACATTGCAAAGCTGGTACACACAGAAGTTACAGGTCTCAGTAAAAGTGAAAACTGGTCTTAAAATATGGCTGCAAATACCTACAGGATAATCAATTGTCTCAGCACTGGCATAGAGCAGTTCAAGTTTCAAGGCAGTGTACCTTGCATGACAGAAATTGGTCCTTATTGGACCAAATGTAACACTTAGCTTTATACATCAGTTCTAGTCTTTTGCCTATTGTGGATGACAGTTAACAAATTTGACTAAATTGGAAAGAAAGCGTACCTGGTTATCTTCATCGGTTAATGTGTAAAATTTGTCTCTTGGTTGTGGTATAGGAGGAAGTACACTCTTGACATTGCAATACCTTTGGGTAGAAAATGGGATCGTAGAGAAATTTAAAATGCTGGTAATACAACTTACAGAAACATTTTGTGTTGTAACTTAAGGACATTCTTTACTTTCAAGATTGAATAGCTATTGCTTTGCAAATTAAGTAAGAAGAAGAATATTTTGAGTGGGGTAACTGGTTGGGTAACTATTATCACACATCACTTGGGTATCTGATGAGAGTCACAGCAAATACTTCATTAAATCAGTGACTGAATAAATCACAGGACATAACTTGTTTTAACCACTGAGTGAGAAGTTTTATCAAAATTAACGATGTTAATTTGTCCAGCTTCCTTCTTGTCTGGTACAGTGTGCAGTCAGTGGCTTCAAAGCAACCTGAATATTAAATGCTTAAAAGTAAGAACACAAAAGCTGTTGTAGCATCTGGTAGAATCCAGGATCCATTTAGTAACTTTAACATCCTTTCCCACTTTTTCACTTGTCGTGATTTTGCATGCCAAAGGGCCATCCGAGACAATACTGGTGATAATACATTGTGACATTGATAATCAGATTATTTAAGTTTGCAGGTAGAAAAGTAGGAGATTGGAAGAATGTGTTTCATAGAGATAATACTCTATCAATAGTGTCTACAGAAAAAAAAAATTGATTTACCTTTTGAAAACACAATACAGGAGCAGTGTCACTGAGATTGTTCCAAGTGCGATCAGAAATAAAATCATAAAAATAAAGTAATCTTTCCCTTGACCTGAAACATCCAAGAGAGAGAAATATCTTAGCATTCCAAAAATCTGTCTATGAGATGGTCAGTAATGAATGCAAATTTCACAATTTTTTAATTACTCAAAAGGACTTCAGCTTGATTATCTTACAGAACTTTGTTAAAATTTCAGGTAGACTTGATTTATTTTAAACCATTTCAAATATTTAAAATCTAGAGCATTAAAAGATTCCAGAAAAGGAGAAAAATAAACAGAGTAACAGAACAAATAACTGAGCAAAATTAGTGGAAAGGGTGAAAAGAAAGAAGCAGAAGGAAGGGGATGATATTCATGGTAAAAACTTAAACAACTGAGAGGCAGCCTCATCACTTCAGACCAAAGACAAGAGTGGGTCTGTCTTAGTCTGTTCCTGTAGCCCTGGCATCTGAGTAACTGCTGCCTTCACAACTGAAAGCTTCTCTTCCATATTAATAATTTCCACCCAGTTCCCTTAATGTAATTGGGTAAGAATTAAGATTTTATTAATTTCTTTGACTGTGACAGAGAAAGGGACACAAACATGGTAGTACTGAAAAAAATAAAATTCATAATCTTACCAAACTCAATGGGTTCACTCCATTCCCCCCAATTCGAGCTTACGAAACATGCAATCTTACCACGTGCTCTGATTTTCAGAATGTATTTTTTTTTCTCAATGTAATTTTGGAATTCATATCTGTCAATCATTACCTAAAAGCAAAGCGATCAGACTGTGCATTTCACCTCATATTAACAAAATATTAGCAAAATTTGGGGTTTGATTTCATGATACAGTTTCTAGAAAAAAATAATTTTATGATTTTTTTAGGTATGTACTAGTTAAAAGTTTATCCTGCCACATAAACTTTCTGTTTTTTTTGAAGGTTAAAGTTAGTTTTTTTAATTTATTTTGTCTTTGATTTATTTTATTATGCTTTAAGGATTTCCCCTATGGATCCTAAAAAAATCCAAAAGACACAAAGCAGAAACTAGAGAAGTACTCTGTAAACTCCCCTTGCAACCTTCATGGTGATTAAACATGCAAATATTCACTGGTGTCTGTCTTTGCTAAGCAAGACCTAATAGTTTTGAGACAATACAATAACAGATATGTATTCTCTGGCCTCATGATACTTTATATGAAGTCTGGAATCTGTCAAGCCTTTCCAAGACTTAGAGGACCATTCATTTCTCAGGGGAAGGTTGACAGCATGTAATAATTTTCACAGGTTTTTAAGATTGTTGTACTCCCTTTGTCCAGCTGTCCTGAGATACAGTGGTATTTTTCCACCAGTGAGAAAGAGTATGTTTCAAATTTTTAGTAAGCAAAATGTCACATCTGTCTTGAGCAAAATCTGTTTGTGATAAATGGAATGTGTGAAGTTTTGTGAAATACATACTCCATTCTGCCTACCCCATCCAAAAGGGATGTATTAAGTTTACACAAAAAGATACCATAGGAACATATTTTTCTGAATTCTCATTGCTACATTGATACAAAATCCATAGTTCTAGAAAAAAATGTATTTTCTGTAATGGTATTTATATGCTTAAGTGGGCAAAACCACAAATCTGTATGTAAGAAGAATACTTACGATATTTTTCTCTTCTTTAGGCCCATCCTGCAAAACAAAGACAACTCACAATTTTTTGTTATTTTCTTATCAAATATTTCTCTCTGGTTCCTATTTTTTAGCCTTTAAAGAACATAAGTAATTTTAAACTGAAAAACTGGACATTCTTCTCCAGTAATGTCCCATAATAACAGCACTTTATTCAGAATTTTGGCTTCATACATTTTCTTTTAGAAAAGGAAACAAACATGAATAATTTATCAGTAGATGTGAGAAGCTGTATTTGCCACTAAAGGCATATTTACACTGTGCATTCTCATCCAGCAGAAGTATATCCAAATTATGCAGGCAATCACATACAAACACAGCAGATCTGGAAGCTGATTTCACAAGAGTTTGATAACATGGAGCAGAAAAATTATGTGAATAGCAAACTGACTCTCCTTCCAGTCAAAATCTCTGTTATCTATGCTTAAGGGCTTTCCCCCAAGTACTGTGAGGAGGTACTTATACATCCTATACAATCAAAATTTAATTAACTGGACTCAAATATTGACCTGGATCAAAGAATCTGAAAATCTGGGGGGAGGGAAAAAAAAAGGATAGCTTCAAAAATGAGCGAACAGATTCAACAGCAGTGATTTTTAGCAGTGATGCCAGAAAAGACTGAAAGGCTGAGGTCCTGGAAACAACTGTCACGTGTAATATCAGGAGGATAGCTAACATTCTGGAAAAGTCAGAAGGGTGTAACTGGAAGGAACGTCTCATTACAGAAACACACCCACTGTGAGTCTCGCATTATAAAATAGATTAGTATTTCTCCATCATTCATTGCCAGCTGAGCTCTTTCATGGAATGGGCAAGGGGTAAATGAGTTAATTAAGTTTTAGTTTAGTGCCATTTTAGCTGTCTTACGTCTATTGGCCCCTCTTGAAACATGTGAGTTCTATCTGCCATCTCCATGTAGGTACTTCTGTACCTTCAGTACCTCCAGCACCTCAAGGGGAATGAACCCCTGTGCAGCACAGAGCTCTATCTGTGCGTTGTTTCTTAGGGGATATTTGTGCTCCTTTGTAGACATCTGCATTGAGATGTCTCAGTCCGCAAGATCAATTTCACACCAAATGTAGAAATTGTGGAAATCAAGTAATGATAAAACAGGTATCCCAGGGAGGGGGAGGAAGAGTGCTATTTCTTGCCTCCTTGTCAAACTCCTGGGCTCCAAGAATTTTCCTGACCTTTGTCCTTAGAGATGTTAAAATCAGGTTTCAGTCACTGAGATTTGTGGAGAAAAGATTTGACACCTCAGCCTCTCTACTCCCTCATACTTGTTGGAAACCAGACATACTCAGCCTGCAGAAAAGGAGGCTCAGAGGCGGCCTTATCTCTCTCTACAGCTACTTGTTGCAGGGTGGGAATTGGTCTCTTCTCCCTAGTAACAAGCATTAGGAGAAGAAATGGCCTCAAGTTGCACCAGGGGAGGATTAGATTGGATATTATGAAAAAATTCTTCACAGAAAGGGTGATCAGGCATTGGAACAGGGATGCATCGCCATCCCTGGAAGTGCTCAAAGGGCATATAGATACGGCACTTGGAGAGATGGTGTAGTGGTGATTATGGTGGTGCTATGTTAGCTATTGTTGATCTTGAAGGTCTTTTCTGACCTTACGGATTCTGTGAAGCAGGGGGAGCATGAGGAGCTGATGTGCAGGCCCAGGCTGGCGGCTGCCACCGAGCCAGTGCCCTTGTTGCAGGTCACCTGGTCACCTCCTGTGAGATGTGCTTATGCAGGAAAGCATCACAGGTATTCTCACAGTGTTTGGACAGAGATCCCTCATAACATTTCCCTGCTCTCCTCTGCTTTTCTACTTTGCATCTCTGAGGAGTCTGAAACAAGATCATGAGAGATGGGATGTGAGACCAACAGAGCTGGAGCAGGACAGCACCACAGTTTACAAGAGAGAAGTCAATAAATAAATGGATCAGAAGTTTGCACATTATAGATACATGTGTGTAGGTACAGTGACACAGAAAAACTAAGAAATTGTTTTTACCTTATTTTGTATGTCAACTTCATACTGCAAACAGCTTGCATCTTTCATATGACTTGTAAGGGGTGGATGCCATGTAATTATGCAACCTGCTGAGCCTCTAGTACAATGGGTAGTGACATTTAATGGAGCAGTGAGTATTTCTGGGGAAAAAATGGAATAATTAATGTAGGTATGGTCAGCAGTCAGCTACAACTCATACCTTCATAGCAAAATACATGTGAAGATGAGGCAAAGGATGTACAAGAGTGTGATACTGACGCTAACAAAAGTTATCTGGCAAACAGCAGAAGAATACCACACCAAAACTTAGGAATATACTACTGCAGTTGCTGGACATCTGAAGTAACTGAAATTCATGTAAAAAAACTGTATGAAGGATTTTGTGTCATTCAGAGTGCAAACATCAGAGTGCCATTTTCTTCTATATCTGTTTTCCAATTTCCCATTTACAATTCATGTCTCCATAGGAAGAAGGATGGAAGTTTTTGTACATATAGTATTTTTTTATGTGGAAGACCAAGGCATTGGAATTTGAGTGCCTGTAGACTCAGTGTGACCTAAGTGTCTAACCACTATAGTCAGCAAAGGCTTGATGTCTGCAAAGCTCTTTGGCATACCATGGAGCAGATGTGCTTGTCTGGATAGCTCTGAGCTTCACAGCCTGCATCAGCTACAGGTAGGAGTCACTCTCATACTGTGCATTTCAGACCACATAGAACACTCAGGAGGACCCTGGTATCTCATAGGTGTTAGGCCACATCTGCAAGCCTGGTGGATGCCTCAAGTATCCGAGTGTCTCAAATGGCACTAGAGGCATGTTTCCAGGCAGCTGAATCCCACTGCAGATCTCTGCTGGAGCATCAACACTTAGCTTGCACAGAGCTACTTTCTGTATTTATCTAACACAACCTTAATTTGCAAGTTGAACCCTCTCTCTGGTTTTAGGACATGTAGCTCTCGTGGCTCTCAGAGAGGTGTGGGATTAAAGGATGACAAAATAAACACATCAGAACAGTGGCCTTGAAAGTCTATCCATTAACTGGATTCAATGGATATATTCATTCCACTTTTCTGAGCAGTTGCTCCAGGCTGCCTCTGCCTTTGCTTGTTTTAGCTAATTTTTGGAACTATATTCTGTCACCTACTGGGAGCAAAGTGTGTCCTGCAGTGCAGGATCCCACAACAGCCTACAGACTTTGTTTTAATCTTCTTTTCAGAGAAAAAATCACCACTTCCTTATTCTACAGAACAGTAATAAAATAAAAATGTCACTTACCAATTTTATACAGTTGAATGTACTCATCATAGAATTGGATCAGGGAGTCTTTGCTAGACCCATTCACCAGGAAGTAAGGTCTTTCAGACCCTATCCTCACGTTTTGGAATCTACATCCCATGTTTCTGCCATTTTCATCTTTAATGTAAAGCTCACATTCCATCTCTTCGTCATCTCTGTATAAAGCAAGGTGTTTTAATTAAACAAGGGCAGTGTGATGAGTTGAATGAGAATTCACACTTCCCTGACTCAAGCAGACCTACTTACCTTGAATTCTGCCAGTAGAGAAAATATTGTGTATCTGCTGGGGCATCTCTTCCTGCCTGCCAAGTGCAGTTCATGAGGGAAATGCTATAAATCACACAGGAGAAGTTTTCAATGGCTGACCCATTCATGCCTGCAAACAGAGGAGTATCCATGATGAGGAAAAATCCTGTGACTCCTCCAAGCTGGAGGGTCATGGCACACTCTGAGGTATGTTAGACACTTGCAAGTCCAGTTGGTTATTGCTTGGATTAGGAATGCCAAGTGAGAGAAAGCTGTACTCTCACTTCATTTTAATTGCCTCTTAACTGTGAAACTTGTCAGTAAGTAAAGCACTCACATACATAAAGGAAGGCACATTGCCTGTTAACACCATCTGTGCTGCTACAGAGAGAAATGTTTCTCCTTTTGCAATTACTACCCAGGAATCCACTCCTGATGTGTTTACACAGAGAAGTAAAAAGCTGAGACTTTTAAAAGTAAGCTTGGACTTTTTCCTGTTTTCCAGTCAAGCAACCTCCTCGTTAGATCTTTCCACCCTCATGTGGGTGATAATGACTTGTTGACTTGTTTTCTTCCTGTTCTGGAGCACTGAAGTGGGAACTTGAGAAGCTCCCTCGTGGCCGGGCTGTGCGGCCATGCTCAGTCTCCTTCCCTCTTCTCCTTCAACCAATTTTCTGCTTCTTTCTGTGGCATGCCCCAAATTGAGTGAAAGGGGGAACGCTTCCTCTGCTATTGACTCCAACCCCCTCCAGTGGCCATTATCGAGAGCACCCTTGTGAAAGCTCTGGGGAAGCTGAACTCTTGGAACGTGCGGCCAGCTGGAGGCCAGCTGAGGAGGAACATCAAGTGCAATAAGTTTTGTGTGTCCTGGCTTGTATTTTGAGGGTCACTATGAGTGTTTTCTCTGCCAAGTCTACAGGAGGAGATGAGCTGGGAATATTTTCTCTGCTCAGACATGAGCAAGCTGCTACTCTCATCACCTCTGTCATGTGTGAAATACCCTGGTTATTCACAGCATCAGGACCACTGTTGATTGGGGAATTTTAGTGGAGAACTCGGAGCTGAGAAGGAAAGGGAAAGCGGATTACAACAAACACACCAACAGCCCAGCAGGAAAGCATTTAATAAACCAATAAGCACGAGCATCTTAATTTATGCCACCCAGAACAGTTATTTGAATCCTCAGTTAAACCACTGTAATTTATTTGCCTTAGTATGAAAAGAAATAATGCAACTATGGATAGGTTTGTAGTAATGCATCTCTTGAAGAATGGTTGAGACATTCATTACAGATCAAATTTTTAACAGATCTGAAAAAAGAAAGAAAGAAAGAAAGAAAATATAGCAGTTACACACTGTGTAAGGAATTGTTTCTAAGGCAATGCTTACCTCTAAAAGATTACAAATGGAGAAAACCTTAGCCAGACATTACCTCTACGGAGAAAGGTGCATTTTTTGGAGATGTTTGTGTTTGGCACTTCAATGATAAAGAATATCCCTTTGTGCAGAGGCATGTATAGTTCCACTGGAAACCTGCATTGTGGACTAGTCACCTGAAAAACAAACAAATATGTTGATGTTTAATTTCCCTGCTTTTCCTCTTTTGGTGTTAGATGATGCTGGCTGTGGAAGTGCAACTCAGAAACTCAAATCCATGTATATGATATATAATTTAGGCTCAAGAGCTAACTCTTTCCTTTAGCACTCCAGGGCGATGTAGAATGGAACTGAAGTATCAAAAACATAACTACACAAAAAGTTTTGCAGCTCAGAAGTTGGATGCTACACTAGTGTGAACTGTTGTAGAATTGCATAGTACCCCAGTGGCATAACAGAAGATGGTTAATGAATAAAGGAACCACAAAGAAATTTAATCAGAAGATTAAGCAGTCCTCATCTGACCTGCACAGTGGTCAAAAAAGTGTCTATGGCATTATACTTATAATCTTCAATAAAGATGTGATGTATTTTGTAATATGTATTTCTAGTTAAGGCATCTGCTTTGCTAGGCTAATGAAGCTGTCCCTCTTTCTGTCAAGTTCCTTAATTTTCTCCTTGGGTAATGTGAGTTTATAACATAATCTATGCTACAGACCTGATCCAGTTCACTGGAAAACAAGTGAAGAACTTCAGATAATGAAAATCCATGGCAGTGTTTGCAGAATTCATTTTTTTATCTGAAGGGTCTCTTGGTTTGATTCTCTAAATCTGAAAGAATTCTCAGTCTCACAGCCCCTTGTTCAGCAGGTAGATCCCTACTCATGATTTGACATAGGTACAGTTCAGGCTATAGCTTCTTTTCCACTTTGGTGCCAGAACTTTGGTTCTATCATATGCATGAGATGCTTCTCTCACAGTAAGTGTAGCCTGGCATTGCTGATGGCTTTCTACAGCCCCTGACATATCAAGCTGTAGACTGCAAACAACCACTCCTCAGATATTATCTACAACTGGTCCATTTTTTCAAAGTAAGTGAAATTGATAAAAGGTAAAGAAAAAGGTGCAGTTATTTATTCCAATGAATAGCAAGTTTACCTCTTCTGTCATCTTGTCCCTATTCCAGTCCATGATGGTACATTTGTATGTAGAGAAATTCTTGCTGCTCTCCCAGGACAGTTCCAATTTTCTCCAGTTCACATTCAGATTTGTAATAGGTGATTCTTCTGCTTCTGCTGAAAGTGTTAAAGCATAAGTTCTGTAAGTTGCTTTTGTTGAATACAGAGAACAGTATCTGTCAGGCTTAAGGTGGTAATTGCCAGTTTAATTGCAAATATCTATGATAAATGAAGAACTAAACTTTGTTTATCAGATATATTTGCAAAAACATACTTACACTCCATACACTGGTTGTCAGCATGCAAGGGATGAGAGAGCATCAAACACCACCAAATCATGCAAATGAGTCCAAGAGTATCAAACATATTTTCTTCTCTGGAAACAGATAATGAAACATTCAGGAACAAAAAAGAAAAATGAAAAATGAAAAAAGTAAAAAGGGAAAGGGAAAGGGAAAGGGAAAGGGAAAGGGAAAGGGAAAGAAAAGGCACCTCTTCTTTGAAAGAACTGAGTAGGCTCAGTATTGCCTGTAACAACACTGGTTTTAGATGGAAAGGCCAGAGACTCTCATGATTATACATACACTCACTGTGTTCAATGCAGAGACCATAACTTAGAATTATGTTCTTTTCACATATCTATCCTAACCATTCCATCAGAAAGTCAGATTTTCTTGCTTTCTGATCCTGTGAACATCACTGAAGATTTTCTTACTCAGTGCTCCAGTGAGCATTTAGACTGGCTTTCACGCATTTGTTGCAGACACTTTTTGGGAAGTAGGCGGTTAGGCTTTCGTTTGTGACAGGATATGGACAACTCACTTGTCTGTGAGTGCTCTGTTAAAACCAGCATCACCACCAGAGGTGTTCAGAGCCTGCACCTGCAGCTGCTCCTGCCAGCATGTCTTAGGAGTGCATGCAAAACATCAATGAGATGTTTAAGGAAAGCACGAAGAAAAAGGTCTCAATTTCTGTCAGGTTTTAGCAGGAATTAAATGATAACCTTTTTTTTTGTTTTTGCCTATGGGGCTATTTTCAAGATTTCCTCTAGTAAGGCCTGAATACCCCTTAAAGTTTTGACCAGTGCCCTGAATCACTGCTCATTCTTTTCCTGGAGACAAAGTTCTCTGTGAACATACCATAGGTTTTGAATATGTTATGTATCAATTTCTATCATCTTTTCTTCTTTTCTTTTCCAATTACAGATGAGCTAGGAAAAGCTTTTCATTCAGACAAGTACCTTAGGAGCTGAAATTCTGCTGGGCCTTTACAAAGGCAATTTGGCACTGGATAGCCCTGGATTCAGCTGCTTTTCCAGGGTTCTGAATATCCCAAATAGCAGCATTTATCATAAACTTGATAATGCTTCTGTCAGTTTCTGACAAATCTGAATGAATTTTTCATTTTTATATGTGGTCTCTCACTTTCCACCTCTTTTCATGGAAAACTGAATATAGTAAAGAATACCAGGTTTTGGTGTAGTTTACTGTATCCCATTATTAAATAATATACTTTTTTCCCTATGCTTTGCTATTAATTTTTTTGTGTCCACAAATGCTTGGATTCCACTGTGGACATTATCAAACTTTGAGAATGTCTGCTTTGTAATCAAAAAATAATGTTAACTCATAGAATTTTGTCCATAATAATTTTATTTTAATATAACTAGAGTGATACACAATTGAACTTGGGCTATAAACCCTGCTTGTGAGGCTAAGAAAAATTGCTGAACCTGCTTGAAACTATGAGAATGTGACTCTCGAGTCTTCATGTTCATTTGAACAAAGATTTACGTAATTGCAAACAGGGTAAACCTTCATTCTTGGTATTTCTGGTCTTATGGACCTACAACATTCTTTCTGTAAGTTGCCTGGATTTTATAGAGCCTACTTCTGTCTTTGTGTGTTTTTCAGTCCAATTTCCTGAAAAGAGATAGTATATTCCAATGACCTCTTTCAATGGGGAATGCAGCAAAAGACAAGATATTTTTCAGCGTTTCTTTTCTATCTTGACTTGCCTCCTTTATGTCTTGTTAATGAAACAGACCTATTGGCATACCTACAAATAGCTTGTCTGGGGTGAATTTCGATGTCAAGTATCTACAAGTAAGTATTTACAAAAGCATAAGTTGTTTAAACTCCAATTGTAGTCAGTGGACAGCTCGTTCAATTCCATTAACTGTTTCACAGCAATAACTTCTCACTGCTTGTTTTAAAGCCTTTGACTATTGCTATATAGAAGTTTTACTAACCTTTTTAGTATCTTCCTAATTTTTTTCTGTATTTTTGGGTTTTTTTCTCTGTTGAATTTCTTCACTGTGGAAGTATTTTTCCTAAAGACATTTTTTAAGTAGCAACCAAACTTTACATCTGGTCAGGTTTCTTTTGCCTACTTTTTTATCTTCTTGTCTCACAGTGTGTGATTATTGTATCTGGTGATGCAGAATATAGATCATGTGAAGGAAGCTACACCTCCCCTTCCAAGCTGTGTGAGCATAGGAGAGGGTTGGTATTGCTGCCTGGTTCAACAAGGTAGCAGCCCATACAGTGCTGTGCTTTGTATCAGTAGCTAGAGCAGTCTTGATGACACACTAGTGTTTTGGTTGCCACTGAGCAGTACTGGCAGAGCATGTGTTGTCTCTCCAACCCCATCCCACTCACTTTGCAAAGGCCAGTAGGATGGTGATGGGCAGGAGGTGGGGAGGGAACATGGCCAGGACAGCTGATCTGAACTGACCAAAGGGGTATTCCATATCATAATGCATCATGCTCAACAATAAAACCTGGGAGAAAGAAGGATTGGGTTGAAAGGAGTCATTCATTATTCAGGAATTTGTCTTCCAAAGCAACTGCTCTCTGTACTGAGGCCCTCCATCCCAGGGAGTAGCTGTATATTTTCTGCTGGTGGGAAGTAGAGAATAAAGAAGAGGGGGAGTGAGAGAGTAGCTTGGTGGGCAGGTGGTGGCCAGCCTGGGTCAGAGCATTACAGTATTTTTTCCTGTTTCCTATCACAAATGGCTGTCCACTTTTCAAACTACATTACTCCCACTGTTTTTAGAGGTTTGAATCCATCCAGAAGAGTCTACTTCAAATTTTTGCTCATGTCAGAGACCCAGGAGTCAGATGTTACAGATCACTGTAGGTAATTTAATTTACTAAGGAAGTGTGAATACCTGCAAAGAGTGATTCCACATTCATTCATGTGTTATTGGAGGCCTGAGCAAAGCTAGTCAAACACTGGCATCAGCTCTTGTCAAACATTTCTCATCTTATATACTATTTTCATCATTTTAGAGGAGGTTAAAACTCTTTATAGAAGATTTCTCCATTGACAGGGTTTTTTTTCTATTGTTTTTTTTCCTACATGAAGAAGCAACTGTGGTTAATTTTTTGTCTGTTTGTTTTAGCACTGCCTAGTAGTGAAACTTCCTAGTAGCAATTTTCTTGATTACAGTTATTACTAGGGATAATTCTAAGACTGTGAGGTAAATTCTTAGAAATTAAGGAAAAAGAGAAACATTGTAATATTTCATTACTAGTCTGCTCTTATTTATTAATTTTTATGGTAATTTCAGAGTGATAATTTCAGACCAATTCCACTTGTGGTGAAAGCAAAACCTCATCCAGATGCTCCAAGGAAGTTGTCCTGGAGTCTTGAATATTTCCAGGAGGCACATCACATTTCCTGGAAATTGGCTTGATAGGACGTCTCCAGGATTCAAGCTAGGCCAGGACTTCATGTTGGGGTTGCAATAGAGATAGCACTCTATATCACTGTAACCTTCTCCACTTATCTTGTGCCACATCAATATATGTAAATCATCTTGCTACAGTAAGGATGTGGCCATGGCTGCTGGGAAGTGATACTGAAGAATCTTAAGTACAACAGTATAGAGAACTGGCCATGACATGTTATGTGAGATATTGGTCTCAATAGTTATTTCCACTTTCCCACGTTCTCAGGGACCTCCCCACTAATGCCCATGGGAAACTGAAGACCTGTCATCCTTCTAGTCTGCCACTTAAGCATGTTTTTCTCCATTTTTTTCCATCTGTTCAGTCACTCAACCTTTTTTCCTTCATTTCATCATCTTATGTTCTGTTTTAAGTTTTCCTATTCTCTGTCAACTGTCTGCTCACCTTTCCAATATTTTCCTTGCTTTATTCTTCTTGTTGTCTCCCTCTCTCTGCTCTCATGACTGCTTTCAAGGTCTCCCTCTCTCCTACACATGACAAGAGCCCCATACTGCAAGAACTCTTCATGCTTTCTCATGGAAACCCTCATCTAGGGCACTGCCACAGGAATCATACGAAGCCCTGTATGCTTAGAGAAGTGTTTGCTGGTGCTGCTGTCTCCACACTCTGGACATTTCATTTGACTTGCAGTGGGAATATCAGGGCCTGTAAGCATTCACTTTTTTCATAGGAAATTATCGTTTCCATTGACCATAGCACTAAGAGTGTTTGTGTCCCAAAGGATTTGTGTTCCACATTTGATATAATTTAAAAGCAAATCACACAGGAAAGGATTAGTGTTGGGTTGTTACCTATGTTCTCTCTATGACTCCAGCTGAATGCACCAACACATAGCCAGGTCCTCTGGCTTTTCTTTGCCTGCAGGTAGCATAAGAGACACTGGAGCTCTAAGTTGTGAGCTCTAAGCCATTTATCGGACCAATCCATACCTTCTGCACAATGGCCAAGCTAGTGGCTCCAGCACTACATCTGTAGGAACTTTCTACTTCCAGGACCTGCACCCTCTTTTCCAGACTGGTCTTCTGCAGACAGGTATGGCAAGGCTCTCTCTGCTCTGAACAGATCTCACTACTGAAGGTGCTGGAAGGAACACATACTTATTTCAAACTGATTGTGACTGTTACTTGAAGGATCAAACCAGAAGAAACATATATATTCTTATGTAAGCAGAATTTCCTGGTATTTTATTAAAGTAGGAGGTAAAATAGACTCTATTTGGATGAAACCCCCTAAACTGTATGCTTTTTTTGCTTAGCTTCTTTCCTTTTTCTCCCCTGGCAAGCTTCACAAGCATGTGTCCACCCTGCTACATAGAGAAATGCCTTAGAGGAGACTCAAGCACCTCGTTTCCACACTCCTCAACTCTTAGCTCACTCCCTAGCTCTCTCCTAGAGAGAGGTTTGCTATAAACCTAATCTATCCACCTAATCAATGTGTCAGAATTAAAACAGTCACCTACCTGGAGGCATGGAAATAGGAATAAAAACCTTACAATTCATACCAAGCCATGAAGTATTACTATCAAATTGCTGCCTAAATATGACTAGTTCAGTTTGTAGATGATACAAACCTGGAAGAAGTGGGTAATATACCACTATTTTGCTTCAGAGGAACCTGGATAAGCGGGAGAAATGGAATGACAAGAATCTCATAAAATTCAGCAGAGGAAAGTGCTGAGTCCTGCACTTGGGGAGGAACAACCCCTGGCACCAGCAGAGCCTGAGGACAACCTGCTGGAAAGAAGCTTTTCAGAGACAGCACAAGCTGACCATGCCATTGCAAAACAGAAGACCAAAGCACCCTGCACTGCATGAGGCAAAGTGTTGCCAGCAGGTCAAGGGAGATGTTTCTGGAGTACCTGGTCTCGTTCTGGGATTCCCAGCAGAAGAAAGATACAGAGCTCCTGGACAGAGTCCAGCAAAGAGCCACAAAGATGATTAAGGGCTCTGACATAGGGGAAGAGGCTGAAAAATCTAGGTCTGTTCAGCCTGGAGAGATGAAAGCTCAAGGATATGTTACCCATATGTACAAATACCCAGCTGTGGGGTATTTGTGGGGAAGATGGAGCCAGACTCTGCTCAGTGGTGCTGACTGGACAAGAAGCGATGGGCAAAATCTTAAATAACTGAAATTTGATTTCAACACAAGAAAGCACTTTTTACTGTGAGGGTGGCCAGCCACTTGAACAGGTTTTCCAGGGAAGTTGTGGACTTTCCAATGGTGGAGATGCTGACTGAACAAAGCCCTGGCAACCTGTGGTAGTTGACCCTGCTCTGAGCAAGGGTTGGGACAGGGCAATCTCCAGCAGTGCCTTCCAGCCTCAGCCATCCCTGGGTTCTGTGATTTACTTTTATTTTTTTCCCCCAGGAAATAAAAATCCACATATTTCTAGTTAGATTAATTTATAGAAGGGGTACAGAAAATAATATTTCTTTCAGTTATTGAAAAATAGGTGTCAGAAAAAAAATGCCCAATAGTGCAACAGGCACCACAGACATTTCATAGTCTTCTTTGAATCTTGAACAAACCTTTAGAAATTTTATATATACACATTTATACTTCTAATCAAACAGGCTGAAGCACCCCCCAAATTTTCCCTAGGCTTTCTTTAGCAGGAAGGAAGCTAATTCAAATTCTGTACTTGTGCTAAAATGATTGTACCTACGTTAACACTTGTCAAACATTTGCACAAAATCTTCTGTGGCACAAGAAAATCAATAGACAACATAGAGAGACATACCTGCTCTTGGAAAAACTGTCCTCCTTTATCTTGTTTGATTTTGGTTTGCAGCAACAAGGATGCTTCAACCTGAAGTTGTAGTCACATGGAGGAATCAGTAAATGTTTTGCTCTGTCCGTTTTCTTTTTTTTTTTTTTTTTTTACTGTATGGAAATATTAAGTAGAAAATGCTGCAAGTTAGAAAGTGACTCAGTTTGCCATTTCCCTTACTGCTTCTGAGCTTCCTTAAATTTCCTGATTTGCGGATGTTAACAATTTCACTTATACTGATCATGCAACAAACTTCCTTCCTGCTATGTCAGATGAACTAAGCATTAATAGTCACAGTATGTAGAGTCATTATACAAAAATACATAAATACTCAGTAGAATCATAGTATAGTAGTATGCTCACAGACATTCCACTTCTGCAAATAAACAGATTTTCATAAATCATATCTTCTGGAAATAACAGCAGTGTTGTGTGAGTACTCTGTGTTTAAAGTGCTTATAACATGGTCACTTATTTCTGTCAGGACCTTACTGTCTATATATGTTGATTATGGCCCCTGCACCATCTCGGGTTCTCCTTTGAGGAAGAGCAATCCTTAGCATGTATATATAAGCAGTGAAGTTCTGTCTTGCGTATTTGCAGGCAAAGAAATCGCAAGGAAGATGCCAGATCCAAATTGCTGAACTTTCCTGATTATGGGTTGGTTTTGTTTATTTTGTCTTAGGCTACAATGTCATGAATTAGGTGCAAAAGTGTCTGACTGCAGAAATTAAAAAAAAATAAAAATATCTAAAGCATTTACTGAATAATATAATGTCAAGTTACATTATGACAATATGAGAGTCTAAGACACATTGTTTGCTCTAACTTCCAGCAACTTTAGATGTGGCTCTGGGTCATGCTGAGAGTGAGCCACTTCCCCATTTGTTTTACATGATATCTGATATCTAGTTATGCAATCTTCATGTAATAGATTATTTTTACTTCTTGCTGTTCTCAGAAGATCATTTGCTCTCAGATGCAAGAGTGACTTGTGTTAACCCTTACCTTCCACTCCCAACACAGACAGACACAATAACAGGAAGGTGAAGAATTCTCTAGGCTTTTTATGAGTAAGGCAGAGTCCTTAGTCTGTTAGAGGAAGAACTGTTCTTAACTCTGCTACAAGTGAACCAAAATTTTAAAGGTTTTTTTTTATATTCCTACTGTATGTGCTCAGATCCACCAATAGCAAACTCCTTCACAGACTTCAAATTTTGAAAGTCTTTGCTTTTCAGTCCACACTGCTCAGTTTTGCCCACCTTTACCCAGTGATTCCCACTAAAAGGGCATGTTAATATTATTTTCTGTTTCAAAACCTTCAGGTTATGGATGAAAAAAACTAGATAAGTGAAACGAGTAGCACTTTAGAGAGAGCACATGTGAGGCAGGGCTCAGCTGCAGAATTTTGTCTCCAGAACCACATATTGTCATTGACTCAGTCCTTGCCACCTTTTTCAGTACCGTGAGAACAGGACAGGCATGTTTCAGATCTTCTATTCACCAAAGGATTTAATTTACTTGTTTTGTGCAGCCTTAAAAGACACAATGTAGTCACACTTCAGTGTGATCTGAAATTTCCTGTTCATCAAATATGCTCTACTTGGGTACTACCAGCCACCTCAGTGACTGCTACCACCTTGAGCAACTTTTCTAAAGCACCATCCTTCTGTGACACACATACCTGTGATGCAAAGTGTGTGTCAGTATGCCTGATTGATTTTGATGAAAGGATTTGTATGCTGTTGTGTTGGCATGTTTGGAGAGGTAACACGAGGGTGATATTGCAGTGTCATCTGACTGGTACCTTCAGGCTGCCCAAACAGTGGTTGAGTTAGTTTTGACAGATCCAGTTGTAAGCCATATGAGGAGCAGCTGAGGGAGCTGGGATTGTTTAACCTGGAGAAGAAGAGGCTTAGAGGAAGACCTTACTGCTCTCTGCAACTACCTGAATGGAGCTTATAGCAAGGCTGGAGTCAGTCCCTTCTCCTAGGCAACTACAGAACAGAGGACATAGTCTCAAGCTGCACCAGGGTGGTTCACGTTTGACATGAGGAAAAAATTTCTTTAACCAAAATGGTTTTCAAGCATTGGAATGAACTACTCAGGAAAGCAGTAGAGTCGTTATCCCTGGAAGTGTTCAAGAAATGACTGGATGTGGCACTTAACACTATGGTTTAGTTGACAAGGTCATACCTGGTCAAGGGTTGGACTCAGTGATCTTGGAGGTCTTTTTCAACCTTAATCATTCTGTGATTCTGTGATTTTGGACTCTAGCCTGGACTAACTCGTTAGAGCTCTGTGTGTACCAACTGAGACCCACTCTTTTCTTCTTCTCAGGGTTTGGCTGCCTGTGCTCTTCCTTATGGGATGGTGTGGATGGCCCTGGTCAGGGAGGGTACAGCCCTCAGGTCCTGGCTCTGACCTTCCTGGGTACCAGCTTCCTTTGGGACATATGAAATCTCTTGTGTTCCTGTTTAATACATCCCACCTTCTTCTGGGAAGAGTCATCACAAGAGGATGTGAACGGCCACAGCCTTCAGTCTGGTGTTTATGATGTACCAGCAGTTATTTTGGTTTTGTTTAATATGCTCTTCTGTGTTTTATTCTAGTTCAGCATTGTCAATACGGGTTGTTAAGACTCCCCCTAGAATAGTTTCTGGGGTACAGGCACGTCTCCAGTTCTCCAAGACAGCACCTTTGAATACCAGAGGTCTTGGTCCACTGGCATAGGGTGGTTTGCTGGGATCTCTTGTAGGTGGTGCTCCATGCTGCTGATGTAGATTTTGCTAGCCAATTCACAAACAGCTTGTCATAAGTGAAAGATACACAATTTGCTCTACATGGTCTGAAAAATCTGTTAATAACAATGTCTCAGTTTAACATTAACACTTGTAACATTTGGTGGAAGTCTGAGAAAAACACCAGGGTAACAAAATCTTCAGAAGTGTTACCAGCTTCCATAAGAAAGCAGTAGATGGAACAGTTGCGCTCATATCCTTCAAGAAGTTGCAAAATACTGTGTGAAGCTGTTTCATAATAAACAAGGGCTGCCATAAAGCACAGATTCTGGGAAATGTACACCACAATTTTTCAAAACATTGTTTTTGAAAACCTATTTTAAAATAACGTTAGATGTTTAAAGTTTTTCCACTTTCAGACAATGTAAATTCAAATGAGCAGTGAATGATTTCAAGGTTCCTTTTGGACTATTCCATCAGCTTGTCTGTGTCCCTCTGGATGGCAGCCCTCATCCTGAGCAAATTAGCTGGTCACCCCAATTTGATGTTTTCTGCAAACATAATGACAATGCACTCCATCACCTCCTCCAGGTCGCTGATAAACACACTAAACCAGATAGGCCCTAGGAGAGACCCCTGTGGTAACCCACTTTTTTACAGGCATTTACCCTTGGTAAAATCATACTGACTGTTCCCAGGGACCACCTTCTCCTTAATGTGCCAGAAACGTGCTCCAAGAGGACTCAAGCTAGAAGTTTTTCAGGTTGATAGGCATGCAATTCCCTGCGTTGAATTTCGGGCCTTTTTTTTTTGAATGTGGGTGTAACACCTTTCCAGGATTAGTTAAGTATGTTATCCCTTTCCAGGAGAAAACAGGAAGCAAATGAGGAGTTTGTTTATGTTCTAATTAACAACACCATAATGCCATGTCCTGAGTGTCTTGATACTGTCTTTATTGTACTTTACTATTCCCTTCCTTACAGAGAGCCAATTCATGGTTGTTCATAGCTCATGGCCAGGTTTTGATGGACTAAAGCCAAACTATGCTGCACTCTGTCAATTTTGCCCACGAGGAAAGATATTGAGAAAGGTTATATAAACTAGTGCAGTCTATAACAACCCCATGACTCTTTTAACAAGTTATTGCAATCATTTCCACTCTGACCACTGCTGCACACTGAAAGAAATATGAAGCTGGTTTACAGGTGTGTCCAGCATGAATTCCGCCTCTAACAAATTTGCTTTGTTGTTTTGATCTTCTGCTAAAACCTTCCTAGGTGAGTCTTTGACCAAAAGGTAACCATTAACTGTGTCAAAGGCAGAAGGTGTGCCAAGAGCTGTTTGTGTTCAGCTACAGTATAAGCTGGAGAGAACACAGTCCCTGGCTGCACTGGTAACTGGAAGGCTCCCCAGCACTGGAACATGTCCAAGAACAACTGTTCCCAGCATTAGTTTGTCCAGGATTTGCAAGCAATGTCCTGAACAACTCCTGGACATAGTCCAGAGGTTAGCTCAGGCCAGGGCTAATTTCTAAAGGTAGTTTTGTAAGTGTCCACCTTATTTAGAGGTTTAATAAAATGTATCTGGACTCTTACATGGCAGTTGGCTTCTGTGCCAGAAAGTAGACCTGAGAGTGTTTAGTCTAATAATCAAATGTCTAGTATCATTACAAAACCAGTCTAATAATCAAACAGTAAGGTTTAAATGTATAGTATAAAAATGTAAGCCTTTGATTCTCAAAGCAATTATACATCAAAGCATAAAAATGATTGTCAGTGATTTCTCACCCAGTTATGAAAATAATGAGTCAGACAAGTTTCAGCATTATTCAACAGCAAAAGCAGCATGACACCCCCTTCTCCATTCACCACTGATAGCTTTGCAAATAGGGCATCGTTCGAGTTGTTTTACCCCATTTCAGGAAGAGCATCCTGATACAGACCCCCAGCATCTGAATTTCAGAGACTAAAAGAAGCATCAAGATATATAAGTTATCAAAACCAGTGAGGCTCCTCAGAGGATAAAGTTCTTTTCTTGTGAATGAAAGTGCTCAAAGGCTAATTAATTTAAGGGGGAAAATTGCTGAGTATTTTCTCTTTGTGTCTTAAGACCTCCTTAGAAATCACAGTGAGCTTCAAGCATTACATCTTCAGGTAGGAACAAGTAGATAGTTTGTCATCCAGCCAACCAAACTGGGGAGTCAGACAATAAAGACTCTTTTGGTATAGCTCCAGATCAAGGTTGAGCCTTGTATGGAATTAGACTTTATCTGAAAATGGAAGTTTTGTCTGTGCTTTGCTATTATCTGCCCAAATTCTGCCTTCTTTGCTGGGGTATGCTTCTTTCTCAAAGAAAGAAGCCCACAAGTCAAACATAACAGTAAAATAGAGTTTATTGCTATGCTCCTGATCTCAGTCAAGGGTATCAGGAGACACCCCAGGAAATGAGAATATTTGTTTCTTATCTTTTGTGCTGACCTAATGGTCTGTGCTGACTACTTAGCTCTTACAAGGGTTTGTGTTACCTTGCCTGTTGCTACGCTTCATAGGGAATGCAGAAATTAGATTTTGAACAGGGCCCAATGGGATGTTATTCCAACACAAATGTTACCTAGTATTTTTTGCTTCTACCAAAGCAGTGATCTGGACCCTGAGCATAACTGTGAAGGCACTATTGTGATAAAGACATGGCTATGCTTGCTCCAATATCTTCCTGCACAGTTAAATCAAGTGTTTAATTTTGTACCTCATTCACAATACAAGTAGATTAAATACTAGGGGGCTTTGCCACTTTAAAAAGAAAAACCTTCTCAATCCTCAGAAAACTAACAGTGTGAGGGAGGCTCTGTACAAAACAAGAAGACATTTCTCTAGAAGTTGAAGCCATTTCCAAAGGGAGGAAAAAAAAAAGGAAAGCATGTGAATTCTCACAGGATAAATACAAGACCACAGTAAGTAAGGCCAAAAAAGTTTTTTTTTATGTAACAATCTGTAAAAGGAATAAAATAAACCTAATAATAAATCATTTCCCCATTAAGCAAGCTTGTCAGAAATTGTCCAGTTGTGTTTTGAATATATTGAAGGATGAAGATTTCACAGCCTCTTCAGATACTCATTCCAGAGACCATCTAGCTCTCACCTGTAAATTCTTTTTCCTTACATCAAATTAGATTTTTTCTTTTGATTGTTCCCTTTCATCCTCACACTGTCCAACTCCCAGACAAGCCTGTGCTGTCTTCTACACACAGTGAAAGACAGCATTAGACCCCTGAGCTTCTGCTCTCCAGTCTGAAAAATCCCAGTTACTTCAGACACCCATTAGTGTCCTGGTGCTCTGCTTCTGAACTTACATGGCTTGTCAATGTCTTTCACATTTTAGGAGGCTGAAACTAGTACTAAACACTATGATCCTTAAGGAGCCTCACTCATGATCAATTATTGCATTCAACAACAGCATGGGCTGTTTTCCCAATCCCTTGTTCTAACCCTGTGTCTCTGAAACCCTCATGTTTGGCTCAATAGTAAAGCTCTCAATTTGAACAAAAGAATACAGAGATTAATGGAGTCATGCACCCAATATTAAAATAATAAATTAAAGTAGTAAAAAAAGCAAGTGAGCAAGAAGAACATAAATACCTAAATACCTACAGAAGTAGGTGGCTGATCTCTTAACTTGTAACAACACACTTAAGCTCTAGGAATACTTATGGTTTTAGACAATTCCTATCTTTTGAGATTCCCATTGATTACAGGCCACTACTCAATGTGTCAGCTTGTTTTTAATCCCAATTTCTTTTTTCTAGTTGCCCATATGTACTTTAAGAGCTCGAAGGAAACTTCAAGGATGAATTGGGCTATTTTTGGTAGTAGAATGATGGCATTCAGACACCAATTTTTAAAAATTGTATTCATATCAATAAACTAATTCTTAACCTTTTTAACATGAAACAAATAAATTATTTTCCTTAAAAATTAAAAAGTTACTAAAACTTATTGACTGAAATATTTCAGTCACACTGACAAAATGCATGATATCCAATAAGGAGAATTTATGCAAACAATTAAAGTTAGCCAAAATTAAAAGCAAATACAGTGGCATTTAAAAAGATTGCATGTAAGGTATCATTGTCTCATGGCTGCATCACTGTTTATACAAGAAAAAGAAGAAAATGAAGAAAGCCTATATATTTTTTCAGACTTTTCACAGGAATATACAGTTGTCTAAGAAACGCATTTTCAGACTCCTCCGTTTTTCTTGGTTATCTTACTATGTCAGCAATTAATATTATCTCTTCATTTTCAAATGTTGACTGAATTTTGCTCTCCAGTGGCTGAAATGAAAATAAAAACTTCCATCAGTTTTATACATACGGTTAGGTTAACCTCTACTCATGTACAATTCTGAAAGTATTTCAACTGCTTTTGCATATTTCTACAAAATATTTCACTTCTTTGTTTCTTAGCCAAGAAGTTCTCCTTAGCAGGACATAATAGTGAAATTTCAGCAACTTTGTAATGCTGGCACATGATTTTTTGATGGCCTGGAAGTGGATGTACTTTTCTATAAGGCACCATGGATATTATCAATCTCAAACAAATTCCCTCTCCACAACAACCTGAAAGGAACAGTGGAGTGGTGGCTGTTCTCTTCTTCCAAGTAACAAGAGACAGAACAAGAGGAAATGGCCACAAATTGTGGTAGGGGAGGTTTAGATTGGATATTATGAAAACAAATTTCACTGAAATAGTTGCCAGGCATTAGAACAGGCTGCCCAGGGAGTTCAGGTGGAGTCATCCTCCCTGGAGGTATTTAAAAGACATGTGGATGTGGCACCTGGGGGACATGGTTTAGTGGTGGGCTTGGCAATGTTGGGATAATGGTTGAACTTGATGATCTTAAAGGTCTTTTCCAAGCTAAATCATTCTGTGAATTAATACAAAAGGATTAACGTCACTAAGGCGTGGAAGTAGATGGGCACACATGACCTGAAGTTTAGTTAATTGAACAGAGTATGAGTAATTACTGAGCATAACCTGATAAAATGCTGGACAAGATAAGAACAGAAGTGAACTGCTGGTCAGTATGCTGGTGTGGTCAAATGCTATGTGTGACCGCCACAGGCTGCCCTGTTTCTGTAGGAAACCCTATTTTGAACAATTTTCTTTTTCTTCCTCTCTATCCTGTATGTGTAACTTGCTAGTGGTAAGTAGGCGAGATGTACACCTGGAGACATTCAAGGCGACAGCTGGTGACCTGGTGGGGGAACACAGGGCTCAGACACAGGGAAGGAACTTGCAAATTTATGGTGCTTATAAACTAAGAGAGTGAGGAGGTATGCTCGTCTCACTGGCAAACTCCAGCCCTGCTCAGCTGGGAGTAGCAGGAGGACTGTGATGGCTGGGTCCCTGTTTATGAGACTGCTGGTTGAGTTGACATGGTACTGTTAGAGGCACCTGTGTTGGTCTTTGTGGCTGGCTGCATTACTGGGCTCTGTTGTGTCATTGTACATGTGTGTGCCTCGTGTTGAGAAAGCATATAGCCCTTCCTGCTGCCTGAATCTACCAATGGAAGCATCAGCCGCTGCACCTGTGAGACTGGAAGGGGAGAAACCCTGTGGTTCTGCAACAGCTCTGCTTTTGACTTCCCTTAAACTTGCCTGCTGTTTCTCTTGCAGTTCTTCAGAATATGGCAAAGAAAAGAGTTATCCTCTGCAATAAGTTCCTTATAATTTAAATATTCATTCAGTAGAGTTTTGTATCTATTTTACACATTACAACATACCTCTGAATTTGTATCAGGAAGTCTGAAAAAAGCATTTTTTGGCCCTGGGATTTGTGGAAATGCTGCTTTCCAACAGCCAGTCCTAGAAATAAAAAGGTACTGAATAGAAATGAAAAATTAAATAACCAGAATATGACAAAACCATTGCACCCTTGAATCAGTTCTTAAGTCCCTCTTCTGTTTTAGAAATTAATAGAAAAATAAACATAATCTCAGCACAGAATGAACACATATCAGGAAAACATTAATAATTTGGATGGGATTCATTTTTGCTTAAATGATTCAATTTTTTATTAAAGATTTACCAGTACTTATTTTCTTCTTTGAAAGAAAAAGGAATTATCCCTGCTATGTTACTACAAACAGTGAAAACTGTGTGCAAAAGTTTTAACAAGTTGGGAGAGAAATATCTTCTCTGAATTGCTGTATATTTCTATACATACTCCATCATACAGTAGAATATCCTTTTTCTTTCCCTTAATTGGTTTATTTAAAGAAGCAGTCTGCTTAGCTTATGTGCCTTAAGACACATTCAGCTTGCTATGACAACTTCAGTGAACAGTGCAAAATCTTTCCTGGTAAGTACAAGCAACCTGTGTGTTTGCAATAAAATCATCAGTTCAAGAAATCAAAACAACATACGGTGTAGATGGTCTACACTGCAACTGTTCAGAGCATCTGTAACCTTAATATATGTCATATACAATTGCTCTCCTTGCCACATTGACAAAATATGTCCCCAAAAAGAGGTGTGTGGATCAGCTGGGGAGAGACTTTGGGCATCACCACTATAGCACTTGACTCAGGATCACTCATTGGGATTGATTTTTGGGAGTGAAGACTAGTTTGCCTATTCTACAGAGACATCTCTACCTTATTTGTTAAAGAATTTCAGATGTTCCACACATCAGTACAAAATAAAATGAATGCATAAGTTAAGTTTACCTTTTGCAGAATAAAAGTGAGATGGTTGCCACTAAGGGTGTTGCAACTGCTATCACAAGTAAAATCCATACTGAAGAAGAAATAATTTCCTCATTTCCTGAGAGAGAAGCCATCACAAACTATTAGTATTAATAAAGAGGAATAGATCTTAGAATCACAGAATCATCTAACAGTTTGGATTGGAAGTGACCCTTAGAGATCATCCAGGTCCAACTCCCCTGCCATGGGCAGGGACACGTTTCACTAGACCAAGTTACTCAGAGCCCCATCCTGGCCTTCAACAATTCCACATCTTCTCTGGGCAACCTATTCCAGTGCCTCATCACCCTCACAGTGAAGAATTTCTTTCTAATATCTAATCTAAATCTACCATCTATCAGTTTGAAGCCATTCCCCCTTGAACTACTACCACATGTCCTTGCACAAAGTCCCTCCCCAGCTCTCTTGTAGGCCCTTTAGGTGCTGGAAGGCTGCAACAAGGTCTTCCTGGAGTCTTCTATTTTCAAGGTTGAACAAGCTGAACTCCCTCAGACTGTGCTCTAGTTCTCTGATCCTTCTTGTGACTGTCCTCTGGACTCACTCCAAGTTCATATACTTCTTGTGCTGGGGCCCACAGAACTGGACACAGCACTCCAGGTGGGGTCTCATGAGAGTGGAGTAGAGGACAGAAACACCTTCTTCGACCTGCTGCCCACACTGCTTTGGATGCAGCCCAGGGTACAATTGGATTTCTGGGCTGCAAACGCAAGCTGCCAGCTCGTGTCCAGCTTTTCACCCACCAGCACCCCTAAATCCTTCTTGAAAAGCTGCTGTCAATTCCTTCATCTCCCAGTCTATACTGATACCAGGGGTTGCCCCAAGCTAGGTGCAACACCTTACACTTGGTCTTATTGAACTTCAGGTTGACCAGTAGTGCCAAGCATCTACTGTGGTTACTGACTGGTGAATGCAAGTCTGAAAGGTTTCACTTGGAATAAAAATGAACTCTGTAATGTAACACATTAGCAGAAATGTCTGCTGGGAGGGATTAACATTAAGCCTGTTTGTTTGTCCCCTGCAGTAAGCAGGCGCACATTTCAGCTGCAAGTGTGTAACTTTTTTATATTGTTTCCTTTGTTAGAATGTTAAGAGATCTATTAAGCCTCTTCCTACTCCTCTCTATAGTGTGGATTGAAGCAAAATGTTAGCCAGTCCTCTCTACATCTGCGTGTCCATAGGTGCACAGCAATGTGTGAGGCAGACAGGGTATCACTTGGGAAAGAGCGTCCCAGGACATGGATTTGTTCTTACCAAACTCAACAGGTTCACTCCATTCCCCCCAGGCTGGGTTCACAAAGCAGGCACTGCCGGATGTTCTCATTTTCAAGAGATACTTCTTTCTTGTATTGGATCTTGGAAATATGTGACTATTTCCCCCTTCCTAAAACAAAGTAAAATGGACTTGCTTTTCTTTGTTCCATGCCTAGGAGCTGACAATATGCACTTGCCCTTCACCAGTGAAACTTTTAAGAGACTATGAGATCATTGCTTGTTAAAGCAGACTGCTGTTCCAGAGCAAAAAAATAAATGTATTAATGTTTATTATGTATGTATATATATATATATACACACAACTATGTATCTCAAAAACAACCTGACACTCACGAAATTTTTATGTTTAGAACCTTTTCATCTCTTACACTGTAAAAGTATATACTGTGATTTCTTATGATATAATTTGATTTATTGATAATTTCCCTGAGCATATAGGCAGAGGCAGAAAAACAACTTGAACTGTCTCATTTGAATACTGCTAGAACTGAGTGATTAGAGGAATAAGCTGTCTGCATGTACCTCACCTGCCTTGGTTTTTGCATTATGACTTTTCATGAAAAGCATAACTTTCCTGCCAAACCTGTAAAATAAGTAGAAGACTGTAATTCCTGTTACTAGAATTTACTGAGATGCTCATGCTCTTGGAGACTTCCAGCACAGAGGTGGGATCAGTTCAAGATGCATTGATTAGCAGGAGGTGCAGCACACCTGCAGGGCAGCCTCTATCCCAAAGGGGCTTTTGTGTTTATGTTTTTCATAAACAAAATTAAATTCCTAGGAGCTGTTTTCTGTGTTGTCAGTTGTTATGGATTTGAAATCTTGGAATTTTTCTTTCATCTACCAACCCTGTGCCTCAGAGGGATCACCTCCTCTCTCTTTTTTTTTT
>VXBX01007698.1:270495-310759 GCA_013400415.1 Scytalopus superciliaris | reverse complement strand
ATCTCCCCTGGTACAGCTTCATGGAGTTCCTTGGGTCCTATCACTGGTCACCAGTGAGAAAAGATCAGTGTCTGCACCTCTATTTTCCCTCACGAGGAAGTTGTAACTGCAGTGAGGTCTCCCCTCAGTCTCCTCTTCTCCAGGCTGAACAGAACAAGTGACCCCAGCTGCTCCTGGTATGGCTTCCCCCTAAGCCTTTCTACATCTCCATAACCTTCCTCTGGGTGCTTTATAACAGTTTTGTGTCTTTTTTATACTGTGGTGCCCCAAAACTGCACACAATATTCAAGGTGAGGCCACCCCAGTGCAGAGCAGAGCGGGACAATCCTGGCTGTCGATGTTGTGCCTGATGCCCCCCAGGGCACTGTTGGCCCTCCTGGCTGCCAGGGCACTGCTGACTCATATGCAGCTTCATTCAAATGGAAGGTCAAAATCGATGTTTTAGTCTCATATCTCCTTACTAATTGTAGGATTCAGGATGAGATGATGCTTCTTCTTCATCCACACACAACCAATCTGTACCATTTGCAGCTAGCAGGTAGCAGGCTTCTGGAGAGTTTGAAAGTTCAATTTTCATTTCCTACTCCACACATATACATATAATTATCTGCTGCCTGTTAGCAATCACATATTAAGTAACTTTTTCATCTAACACAGGTATGAAGGAACAGAAAATGGAAGGAAATTTGTGGTTTTGTAAATGGCTGCAAGCAACATATAGGACATGCTGTGCTGAGCGATGCAGCAAAAGAGATTGAAGGCAACAAATAGACTTATGAGAAAATTGTATCCTGAACTCTTTAATAATACTGGTTTTGTATGAGGAAATGGTCTTTCTTAAGAGGTATAATCTTGGCAAGTTTTCAATGGGTTTTCATACAGCTGACAAATTTTTATCCCTGACCACAGGGTCAATATGGCTGTACCTTTTTCCAGACACTGAACGACTAGAGATCCTGAATAAACCCCCTAAATTTGATTGTTCTTATTTTATTCTTTTGAATGGCATTGAAAAGCAGTATAATAACTTCCAAGACAATGCTGAAATATTTTTTCTGAAACACTGCAGTATTCATCATAAGAAAAAAACAACTCAAAGTATTTATGGAAAACACAATCAAATGCAAAGAGGATTTTAAAGACAGACTCTTGGGAAATTGTCTCTACAGGCAACGCTATACTCTCTGCTTGCAAGAGGGAAAGAATATGAAAACCTTGTTAATTTCTGCCAACAAGATATATATGCTTGAAAAGAGTCAAGTTGCTCGTTTCACTTGTGGTCCATTACATCACTTCTTCAATATCTATTATGTCTTCAGTTTCATGGTTTATTAATAGATTCTTATTTTCTGTCTATTAAAGGAAGAATAGAACATTTCATTAGTGTTTCATGCACAACATTAGCCACAAAGTCATGATTTATGAATCTCCTGTCATTCAAAGAGTTGCTATTTATTATATAAGAGCTGTAGTAGGTCTCTGTCAATGAGAAGACCAAAATAGACGTGTCTAGGTCTTCCCTCCTATGTTGAGCTCCCCAAAGAGGAACAAAAGACTTTTCAATTCTGTATTGGTTTTGTTGTTTGTGTGGCCAGGTGTTGGTAGTGGGGGGCTATAGGGGTGGCTTCTGTGAGAAGCTGCTGGAAGCTTCCCCCATGTCCAGCAGCACCTATGCCAGCCAGTGCCAGGACAGACCCACCACTGACCAAAACTGAGCCAATCAGGAATGTAACACCTCTGAGATAACATATTTAAGAAGCAAAAAGGTTATTGCACAAATGAAATTGCAGCCAGAGAAAAGAGGAATGAGAACATGTGAACAACTCTGCAGACACCAACATCAGTGCAGGAGAGGAAGGAGGTGCTTCAGGCTCCAGAGCTCAGTTTCCCCTGCAGCCCGTGGTACAGACCATAGTGGTGTAGAGATCCACCTGCAACCCATGGAAGAGACCATGCTGGAGCAGATGGATGCCCAAAGGAGGCTGTGATCCTGTGGGAGGCCTGTGATGAAGCAGGATCCTGGCAGGGACCTGCTGACTCATGGGGAGAGGAGCCCACTCTGGAGCAGGGTTTCCTGGTAGACTTGGACCCTGTGGGGGACCCACACTGGAGCAGGGTGTGCCTGAAGGACTACATGCCACAGAAAAGTGACCCACATTGCAGCTGTTTCTGAAGAACTGTTGCCTGTGGGATGGACTCATGCTGGAGGAGTTTTTGAAGCACTGTCTTTCATGGGAGGGACCCCACAGGGAGCAGACGAAGGACTCCTCTCTCTGAGCAACATCAGAAAGAACCTGTCTCCTCCTTTCCCTGCACTATCATGGGAGGAGTAAGGAGAACCTGGGAAGGAGGGAGCTGTGGGGGAAAAGTGTTTTTTAAGATTTATTTTATTTCTCATTCTCCTGGTCTGATTCTCTTAGTAATAAACTTAATTAATATCCCCACTTTGGGTCTGTTTTGCCTGTGATGATAATCAGTGAGTGATATCTCCCAGTCCTTGTCTCAACTCATGAACCTTACATTATCTTTTCTCTCTTCTGTCCAGCTGCAGAGGGGAGTGAGTGAGGAAGTGGCTTTGGTAGGTATCTGGTGTCCAGCCAGTGTCAACACACTACAAACTCAGAAGGCAGAAAACTCATTTTTTAAAACATTGAAAAGTTAACATGATGAAGGAACAAAATGCAAAAGGATTTATAAAGGCTCACCAGTACTTCAGTGTACCCCTGCAGACAAATTTTGGCTTCCAGACCTGCCTGTAGCCAGCATAAAGCCAACTGGAACATACTCTGTAGATGGGCAATTCATGCAATGTTTTTGTGTTTGTTCCTTCTCACGAGTAATTCCAGCTTTCCACATAAGTTACCACCTCTAAACTCTCTGCTCCATGTTCTTGCTTATCATAGCCTCAAAATTTTTCCTCCTCTGATATCATTACTGAATATTAACATGGGGCTCAATGTCTACTATGTCAAAACTATTGTAGATTTCTTTGTTGCTTCCCTCCCTGTCTGATTCTACATCTGAGAAGTTTAGGCTCAGGCATAGGATCATCACATATCAAGTGATAGCATATGGCTTATAGGGAGAGCAGGATTAAACTGTATTTTCCCCAATGCTCCAGGTAGATGAATTACAAGTTTTTTTATAATGGAAAAGGTAAAACAGAAGAATTATTTGCATATGGACTTTCTCTTTCAATACCACAAGAATAATAAGAAGAAAGAAAATTGATTCTTGCTTCTGTGCATCTTTCTGTCACTTAGGTCACATTTGAGACTGAAATTGACCTAAATTTTTAAATTTCAGGCAAATGGAAAGAAAACTTACCTGGAAGTCCACTGGGAAGGGTTCACGGAATGGGTCTCTTGGCTGTGGTACTGTAGCTGATGTTTTTTCCAAATAAAACCTCCTACCATGATGAAAAGGGTTGGTGAAGACAAGACTTAGCATGCAAACATATGAACACATAATAATGCTCCTGAGATATTATTTTATTCCTCTAAGACAAAAGTAGCTAAACAATAGGCTGAATACAAGGCTATAATTTCATTTTTCAAAATCTGGATGACAATAATTTACTTTATGACTTACTAAGGTCTCATAGGAAGTTACTTTCTTAAGTATATGAAAGGCATATATCATCAGAACATGAAAATAATTTCATGTACCACACACCTATATTGCAGGGTCTAATGTCAGGAAAGTGACACCAATGTGAGGTCTTGTCCCAGTATTGGAAAGCATTGTCTTATATTAATCAAGTGGATAAGAATGTTTGGTATCAGAATATAGAGCCCACTTGAGGAGCATCCAGCAGGTCGCTATTCCTAGTATAGTTCAGTGTTGATTTTCTCCCTCCCTCATTTCCTTTAAAAAGAAGCCAGAAATTTTCCACTGGGGGAAAAGGTGTTATTTCAACTATAGAATAAAAATTTTGCACAAGAAATAAGGCTTACACTGTGTAGAGAGAAATTGCGAGACTTGCTGCCAGCACTGGTATCAGAAATATCATATATGATGATGTAGATGTAAGTGGTTGTTTTCCTGAAAGTCAAGCAATCATCAAAATGTTGGTTAGCATCATGGGACAGGAATGATTGCACAGCTATGTGCAATCTGTTTTGCATGAGAGTTTCAAACACTTTATGAAGTGATGACTTCTTAACTGAGCACCACATTACTCTGTAGCATGTGAAGGAACAGGGTGGCTGACAGTATGTGGACTGTCTGCAGTAACTTGAGACCTGAGAGACTGAACCCTACAGAGTATTTAAAAATCCAAGGTGGCAGAGAGTAACAGGGGGGGAAAGGAGCTTATAAAGCCAAAATTAGAGATGGAGAAAGAAAAAGAGGTGGCAACAGACCTCAAAAAGATCTGCTTTTTTCACTATCCCCTTGCAAGAAACACTGTCACATCAGAATGCTTGGAGGACTCCCTCATATTGAGACATGCCAGTTCTCCACCCCTCTTTGTCCTAGCAAATTAATGTGCAATTGTCAATGTGTTTCCATCTGTAAGGATGAAGTAATAAATGAGGCAGACATAGAATAACTGAACGTGGCCAAGGAAGTGATTTTCATTCTTACCAAACTCCACAGGTGTACTCCACTCGCCCCAGCTTGGGCTCACGTAACAAATGCCGGTGTCAGTTGCTCTGATTTTGACGCTGTACCTTTTTTCTGTGTTGAAGCTCTCATATAGGTAGGAGTTTTTTTCAATGATTGCTTCCTAAATGCAAAACAACTAGACTGAGAATTTTAATTTTTTTATAATATTATAAGAAAATTTTATGTATACTTCTGTGGACAGACTAGAGTGAAACAACAAATAGAAAGATATCCTTAGTAAATTAGATTGTTTCATTCTAATTCCTTGTGTTTAAATATTTTTGTTCTTGGTAATATGAAGATGAAATTTGCTGTATGCTTCCCTGGCTCCTTAGACTATGCTAAGCAATGGAACTTTAGGAAAAAAATTTCTTTAGAGATCTGGCATTTCCGTAATGTGGGTGTTTTTGAAACTGAAGTAGAGTTTGACATCCAGATTAGACAGATGTTAAAACTTGATCTTTTTTTTAAATTCCATCTTTATACTGGCTAAATCTTTCAGGTGATATTTTTTTGCCTCTTCTATCTCAACTCCTTCCAGAGACCATTAGTAAATTAGAAGTTCTCCACATTTTGTGTGTCTGTTACACAGAATTATGATCCATATTTATACATGTCTATCTGAATTTTCTAGGAAGTGCAAAAAAATAAAAATAAAAGATTTTGTGAAGGAATATCAAGTTCCATATGTGCAGGTGTTTTTGTACCATGTTTTGTAAGCAGCAGCTTAAAACTTTGGATTTAGAAAGCTTGTCAATAAAGAACATATGTATTACATTGATAATGCGAAACCAAACCAACTTATTTGAAGGATGCTCTGATATAGAAGAAATTTCAATAAAGCATAAATCTTAGATTAATACAGACTTACTGTTTTAGATGTGGTTTTTCTGTTTTTCCCAGTATCGGCCTAGAAAAAAGAAAAAAGTTTAATTTTTAGGATTATTCTTTTTGTTACTGTGTAATAAATGGTTCTTTCTCATGAACATTTGATTTTCAGGAAAAAAAATGTGTATCTAATATTTTAAATGCCTTCTTTTAAAGACTGTGATGTTAAGCTCTTCTTCCACTGACAGATTTTTCTTCACCACTTAGATTTGATTGCAGAACCAAGTATCAAAGCAGTAACCAAAAAACGGCTCAGGTTCAGAACTAGTTAAAATTTTATGTTTTATTTGTACTAAACAAAGTATCTAAAACTTACTAGTAAACTCAGACAGTGTTTTCATCATTATTTTTTTTGTCTTTGCACTCTTAAACATTTAGTTTAGCTGTGTTATCTCTTTATTTTTTAATTTTTATTTTTTTATTTATTTTTTTTACTGTTGGAACAACAAACTCACAAATATTTCCACAAATATTTTTAACTTTGTTTTTGAAGGATGTAATACTACTTTCCATAGACATTCAAGCCTTCAAAATACTTACAATTACTGAAATTTATAATAACATCTGCTTACAGCTGAGACCTGGAAAACCACTTTGAGTTTAAAAGTAAAGGACTCAGAATTTAATAAAACCCTACAATGAACAGATGCTCTGTGACTGCCCCTTACATCTTATTCTGACAGCTGTGGTACAACCATCTTGATTGTGTCTGCTGCAGGCCTGCTTTAGAGAAACATAAACTCCTAATCTCCTATGGCAATGTCAGGCAATAGGAGAAAATAGGAGAAGAAGGAAAGGTTGGATACAAAAGGACAGAGTGAAAAATACAAGTGTCCAAGTGGCAATATCTCAGACTCCATCCTCTTGTACGTGCTGGAATAGGTATTCACCCGCAGTGTGGGGAATCCCTTGCCCAGTTGCTTTAGCACCAGCTGTGCAGTTGGCTGAATGCATTGCCTCTATTTGCTGCCCCACTTGGTGAGTGACAGCAGTCCTCAGCTCGTGTGCAAGAGGGGCACTACATATCAAAAAGGAGAGATTAGTTAATTAGGCAAAGAGAACAGACTTGTATGGTGGTACGTGTGGGAATACAGACATACAAAATACTGTTAAAAGTCATAGTTATTCTTACCTTGTTTTCTATGACAATTTCATATTTGAAACAATCTCTTATTTTCACGTGACTTGTGCGAGGTGGTTGCCACTGAATATTACATCTATAAGAAGCTTCTGTACAGTTCACAGTGACATTTAAGGGAGGGGTGAGTTTTTCTACAATAATATAATCAGAAATACTATTGATTAATAATAGCTCTCTTCAATCTGCCTTTTTAAAAATACAGGTACATGTTCAAGAAACTGGTCTAAAGAAATATAACACAGCTTTAGCAGAACTACTCTACTCTCTCCATATTTTAAAGCAGGACTCCCTGATTTAGCACTCCAGTTGAGGAGCCTGGAGTGTCAGCAGCAACAGTAAGTAAAATTAAAATATGCAAGCCATTTATTAGATTTTACTAAATTCATCATATAATTTGTACATGTTTGGGGTTTTTTTGCTTATATTTTTAAATACTGTGTTCATAATAAATAAAAATACTGTTTATTTGTTTTTATTAGCAACAATCCTCCGTTTCAAAAATGTAGGGGTTTTTTCTCAGTGTTAAGGTAATTGGCTCTTTTTTATTATGTGGATGAACAGAATTAAGAGATAATAAAACCAGCATCTAGATAGTCCCAGTCAGACCTCCTTAGCTAGGTAATCCCAAAAGATGACACCGTTTTTTCACAGAATAAATATTTGACTGAAATGTTCATGATTCTCTGAGCTATGATTGTCTTTGTACTCATCAGTTTTTGTTCATTCTTGTACTTTAGACTTCTCAGACATCAGGGTTGGCGAATAAGGAAAAAAACCCCAATCTGTTATGAGGAACAGTAATTTAAAAATGTATGCATTTCCCCAGGGATGAATTCTTCATTCCTTTAGCATAACCTTTGAAATAAAAAAAAAAATCCTTACCAATTGTATAGAGCTTAATAGTCTTATTGTGTGACTGAATGTTTTGTCCACTACTAGATCCATTTACCAGGAAATAAGCATCCTTATATGCTATAGTCACATTTTGGAATCGACATCCTGTGTTCCTTCCCCAATTATCTTTGATGTAATTCTGGCACTCTCTGATATCTTCTTGCCTTTACATGAAATATTGTATCAGTTAAATATTGACTGTGTCACATGTCAGACCAGAAACCAAAATTTCCTAGATTCAAACAGACCTACTTACTGTGAGGGCCTCCAGTACAGGAAATACTGGGTATCTCTTGTAGCAGTCCTGCCCACATGCCAGGTGCAGTTCATGAAGGAAACATTAAAAATGACACAGGTAAAATTTTCAATGGCTGTCCCATTCATTTCTGCAAACACAGAAAGAATTTCCCATGTCCATTCTACAGAAAGACTGTAAGTAATGCAGATGTCTGCAAGCTCATTTAGTAATTTTTAGCTACCTGCTTAATAAATCCAACTGCATATTATTTGGGTCTTGTAGTTTTGCACTTACTTGAACAGGGTGATGATTTTGTGTTGAGCCATGAAGATTATCTACCACCGTTCCAGATGCTGAGGATGTGACTGAGATTTAACCATCTATAATCAACTCAAACATCGTGATTTAGTGGAAGCTGATCACAAAGACAGTCACTGTGGTGTCCTTTGTTTAGATGCCCTGTATAACCAAGGCCCAGTCTGCAATGGAATGTAAGTTCTATAACCACGAGCAAGGCAAGTTCTGTCTCCTGTGGTTAAGTGTTCTGACCTTTGATTGCCTTACAAAGCACTAATGATTTAAAATAAGATGTCCACCACTTCTGGTAACAGATGGTTTATTACAACCTAATCCCGAGACTGCTTCCTGAAGCTGGTCCCTGCAGAAGTGTCGTGATTTCAAAGGGAGAATGGCATATTTTTCTATCATGAATTAGAAACAGTTGCTAATCTGCTCCAGTAATTTGGATTCAACGATAGCAGGAACTTTGCACTGAACTTGATAGGAGGAGGCCTGAATATCCATATAATTAGTGTAAAACCACGTGAAAATTGAAGAAGGAGTTGATAATTTGTCTAAATTAAAAGATTATTCAGGTTGTGAACTCATAACCTGAATGCATTTCTTGTGTTTCTTCCCTAGCAAAAGGTTAGATCTCCAACAGGAAGTTATAATCATTCTGTACCTTTTTTTAAACTTCTATCGGTGTGAATTGAAGGACCAGATCACAGTTTTCCAAGATTAATCCAATCACTGTTCACTGAGTTTATGCACCACATGTATCACCTCTCCAGTCAGTCCTAAAACTCCACATCTAATCTTACATCTTTGGAAATAAAGAGGAATTTTTCAAGAGACAAGAAAATTGTCAGAGTACTCCTGGACTTCTGGAAAACTTTCTCTCTTGCAAGAGGAAGATTGAAACTGTTTCAGGAGCTTGGTTCAGCAGCACTTCTTTCAACAGCAGTGTTGACCTAAGCAGCACCTGTCCTTTCCCATCCTCCATGGCTCCTTCATGATTCCATCCTGCCTCCCTGTCTGTGTTAATACCACTCCTTGTGGAGCCTCATAGTGAGTAATTTTGAATAAGTGATCATCATTAAAATTAATGCTCCTCCCAGCAATTTTTAAAATCTGTATTAGCATCCTTTACCACAAACAGTGGAACAAACTCACTTGAGATGACAGTGTGGGTTAGCAACAAAGACCAAGAGAAGAGCTATCTGATCTACTTCTGCTGCTGCAAGAAATATTGACCCTTATGTAGTCACTAAAGATATCTTACATTATTTCAAAGAGATGCTGATATTTTTCTGTTTCCAGTTTATACTTGAGGAGTAACTAAATTGTTCCAGTGTCTTTTTGCTTAACCACTTCTATTTGAAAAAAAACCCATATTTGTCACTTATTTATCTTTATTTCATTTAAAAAATGTCAGGATTGTACTCTCATTATCCTTTTCTCTGAGCTGTGAAGCAAAGAACAATTTAGTTTCTCTGTATTGTACTTCTTCTTCTGAACTGTCTCTGATACTATACGATGATGATGATAAAGTACGTATGGAAGTATGCAAATATCATCAGAAGCATTCTTTGTTTCATACATGAATAACTAATTTTCTCATATTTTACTGTCTTTAGGTATATTTGAAATATTTCTTGACATTTGTTTTTCATTAAAAGAGGTAAGCTATTTAACTGAGTGAGGAGTGATGATTGCATTCAACTGCATAACAACCCCCTGTTTCTGGCACACAGAGTGCTTTTATTTATGTACATCTGTTGAGTCAGCTTAGGTTATTTCCATCAGTTGGGCAGACATTAGAAACAATGTAGGAGTATTAGCTTCAGAAAAATATGAGAGAAAAGAAAATTTGGCTCTGCAATCCTTTGTGGGAACCAAGATTATTAACAAGGAAGGACAGGATCTCCCCTTTGAGTCTTGAGCCCAAGAGAATTTTTACTTTTATTCAGTGATTCTTAAATAAAAAATGCATATACTTCTCTTGACTCTTGGACTTAATGGATTAGATAATTTGCAAATGATTGTAAACAACATGCTTGTTATTGCAAATGAATAAAAGGAAATTAAAATACTTTAACCTTCTAGCCTAACTTGGAAGATGCTGTCAGGTGTAGATTGGAGTTTGCCTTACCTAAACTTCTGTGTGAAGTTGTTTCCTTCCTGTACTGTAATTTATAAAGTTTCTATGAAAACTGGCTACAGCTAGACTATGTGCTAACAGCACAAGGCACTCTCAGTTACTTCTCAGAGAAGTCTGAATCCTGACACATGTCCACAGGAAATAGTCGTGTTAGGAATTCAGAAGCTGAAATCCTACTGCAGTGGCTGTTCCTATCTAGGCTGATTAGAGAGGTGATTGTATAAGAATAAATACTTGTCCAATAGCCTGTTGATTATGAGTAGCATATAACCATGTATCTTACTATATTTTGATACTGCTTTGATTTTTGTAACTAATCAAAAGGAAGGTTTGTAACAAAGGAAAAAAAAAAAAAAAAAGCCCACTCCAAACCTTACATTTTGTTTTCATATGACTATTTTTTGTTAATGGATTATTTCCCAGCTTTGCCTCTGAAAGACTTCAAAAGCTATTTTTGTCATTGGGAATATATGAAATGGAATTACTGCTTACATGTTGATTGTGCTATGAAGGTAAAATTATGCCCGTGACATTTTCAGAAAACTGTGTGTATGTGAAATCTTCTGCTTCAGTATTAAAACCATAAAAGAGGAAAGACACTGCCATGCTTCTGTTCTACTGTGGCCTAAATGCAATACTCTTACAAGAGATTCACTCTGCATAGTGATTTTGCTCTATGGGTGTAGACCTGAAATCCCAGCATTTCCAGTTCGACTGGATTTTCAAGAGAAAGTTGCTTAGGCATTCTTCAGTGCTGTAATGCAGGTCTTAACAAAACATACTGCTATGTGGATGAGGCCAGGAACACTGGCAACTGCTAATTTTAAAATACATTTATACAATTATTTTCAGGCTGTAGAAAAAAATACATCATCAAAATATTGGCTAAGGCATTGATTAGACAAAAGCATGCATTTGCACGTGTTGTCTATCCACACCTCACAGTTACCTTGTCATGAAAACAAGCAGAAATAACAAAATTCAGTAATTATTTGCCTAGATTCTTTGGAGGAAAAGAAAAGCAGAAAAGAAAACAGAAAAGTAAAAAAGACAAATACAAAAACCTACCTCCTCCTTGAAAAGCTTTTTCCCTGTGGCTGTTACAGTGGCAGAGCACAAAAAAAGGCAGAAACTATGAATTTGCCTTGGTGGTATAGCGTTACATGTTTTGACAGTGTGAATTCATTATTGAATTCTTCTGAACTCATGCTACAGGGTGCAAAAATACCGCCTACATCTTACTCATTTCCCTTACCACATGGTGTTACTTCTGTAACAGTGGGGAAAAACGTGGTTACTGGGAGACAAATAGGTCAGAAGAGAAGGACACCCTTTTCCTGTCTTCATTCACATAATTTTCACTTTAGACTACTCTGACATGTTACTCCTCTCCCCTTCATTAAGCAAACCAAACATCTACATGAAAATGTATATTTTTTCATGTAGATGTTTGTACAGGGCAACACCTGAAAAGCAGACAAATACATGGATATTTCTTATGGCTCAGGTATAGATCAGGTACCTTTGCTTCAAGCCACGCCTCTGTTTTCTGCTGATTGCTAAGGGTCACCACCCTGCACAGGAGTGTAAGGCCTGTGCTCTGGCCTTCAAAGCAGCTCTTCCCAGCTTTGCACTAGCAAGCCTCATTTCCTGTAGATGTGTCATCAAATTCAACAACTTTTCTTGACATGTATACATATTTTTCTGGGCTGGATGGGTTCAATGCACTCAGGAAAAGCTTCTTCACATGTACAAATGCCCTGAGTGACCAAATCAAGAGTGTCACTTGTCTGTGCTAGTGTCTTGGAACTGAGAAAAATTGCGCCTATCTTTTCATGTACAGTCTGATTACAGAGCCCTCTACCTTCCTCATATTTAAATATTATGAACATGAAAATGAAGTTATTAAAGTAGACACCAGCATTTAAATCTGATTACTTCTACTGTTCACTGAATGTACTAATCTTCCTATTTCTTACTGGAGGAGTGGCAATTCAAATTAAATCTGTCCTGTCTGTCTGTGTCTTGCACAGCTTCATTCCCATCAACCTTTGTTCTTGTTGCTCTTCTGGGCAGAGAAGGAATACGTGGGGGATGGTTCTTGAGATGTTTCCTCTTCTTCAGGTCTCAATTCCTCAATTTTGTTCATACAGTAAACAGCAGGACACTACCCTATTTCCTGCTAAAACCCTTCATTTCAGGACCTGCCAGAAAGCCTTTTGTTCTCTTTCTCACTTTCTGTTGCAGACACTTCTATAAAATTGGAGTGAATTATGGTTTTGGGATAGATTTGTTTCAGTGAACATAAAACCTGATTTTCCATAAGGTATGCACAACCTGTTATGCATACCTTAGTTGACAATAATGCTGTGTAGGTTCAAAGCTAAAAAAATGATTCTTACATGCATCCTTAAATTTCTCAGAATGAAACTGGACTTCAGTGGAAAGGCACTGTAAAGTTGCCTTGGCTGTGGCACTTTTTCTGCAATAATGAATGGCAAAATGGTGAAAGTTCACTGTAAAGGGGAAGCTTGGTTGGTAAACAGACCAAAATGTTTAGAACAGAGAGAAATATAGGAAACAGAGCAAATTTTATAATCACTAGCTACTCTAATGCCATCACAGAGGAACAAGACTTGACTTCTAATTATTTTTCTTTTATTTTTTCTTCTTATTATCTTCCTGTACAACAAACAGAAAAGGCTAATAGATGATATTTGTGCATGTATTATGGTTAACAACAGCTGAAGTAATGTGGTATGAGTGTGGACAGTCATTAGTTCCTTTTTAATTAAAAGAAAGTGTTGCACCTTGTTTATTCCCTTCCTTCTAAGAGTACTAGTTTGCATAAAAGACTCCGCGAGGGACTTTTCATTGGAAGTTTGTGGGAACAGATGCAAAAATATACGTAGAATTATGGTGAAAATATAACAATGGAAAGAAGTCAAAGACAAAATGAAACATATGCTTCACTTTCAGAGGTGTGAAGAATCAGTCAGCAAACTGATTTCTGTGAGATTTAATGTGAAATCCCCAGACAAAACTGCCACTTCAAGTGGATATTTTTCTTTTGGTTTCCCCTGAGATAGATATGAGAAGAGTTTTAGAGTTTAGGTTTTATTTCTTCAGTGTTGGCTTCATGGCAGAACTGAAGATGGCATAAAACATTTCACAGAATAAAGATACTGAGGGAGGTTAATGTGATTTCCAATAGAAAACTAAAAAAACCTCATAGAGCCTGGTAGAAAAGTAATGTGCTGAGAAAGCAGTGTCAGTAAGAAGACAAAATTTGCTTAGTCCTTCAAAACTGATGCTTAGTCTTTTAAAAAGTCCCTTCAGCAAGAGAAACATCTTCCCAAAGAAAGTGAGGGGCTGAAGCACACACATGTGGAACAATTATGACTGATCTGAGAACAGCTATGCTATGTGGCTATTTAAAGTTCACAAAATAATATTTGCATCCAGCATGTCCATAAACAGCAGGTAAATAGAAGTCCACAATTACAACAAGTTTATTTTGATAAACTGTATGATGGTTGGGAGGTTCAGAGACTGTGCATTATGGGCCAATGTATTTCTTCAGTACTAATATTGTCTTCATGAAAAAGGAAATGTAAGAGAAGAAGCAGTTTGTTGTTCTGACTACTGGTCTGTAGAGGAATTGAAAGAGCCCTGCTATAGTACTCAGATAGTGCTGAGACTTTTGTCACTACTGAACTTCTCTAATTCTTGAAACTGGACCCTGGTCTGTTCTAAGAACAGAATTATTTTTGAAACCATGAGTCCCAACACTAGTGAAGCTGAGTGATGACATAACAGTTACAGAGAATTAGGGTATAGAAAAATGAACTGAGATAAAAACCTTAATTTATTTTCATGTGATTTTCATTATTTAATAAAAATATTCTTATAGATTAGAAAAGTTGAAACTGTCAATATTTATACAGAGTAAACAACATGCTATCAATTTTAGTATAGGCAATTCAACTAACTGTATGGAATGTAAGACTTCACAATAATTCACAAAGTGCCCAAAGATCACCTCTGGAGAGGATTTGGGGTACTACATATGCATCCCAGTCTTGTCAATTAGAGTCTCATAATCAGTGTTTGACCTTGGTATTTTCACCAAACCAATCAATCTGACGATGAAGTTCACCTTAGCTGCTGTGCAGTGTGAAGAATGGTTTGGTTTGCTTAATGATGGGGAGAGGAGTTGCATGCCAGAGTAGTCTAAAGGCATCCCAGACCAGCATATTTTACCACAGACTTTTTGGGTTGATCTGTATTCTTCTTAAAACTAGAATAATAGTAGAACCTTTATATGACTAGCTTTGTCGCCTTTAATTTAAAACATAACAATTCCACAATTTGCATTTAGTCTTACTCGTAGATAATGCTGAGTGAACATTGTTGCAGTAATGAAGAGACTAATAATGTAGAGACTCCATTTATTTTTATATTTTTTCTCCAGTTTAATCTATTTTAAATTAATAATTTTATGTGAGGTATCAGAAGTAGAAAGCAAGTGATAATAGCAGCTTGTATATAGCTTAGAAATAGTTTTGCTTTCTTTCTTTTTTAATTTATTTAATTCCACCAATAAATATATAGGTCTGTGTACCAGAATTGCCCAAGCCCAAGCTGGCTTCAGGGCCAGTGATGTTTTTTGTAGAACACAAACCCTGCCTTTACCTTTTTACACAACCAAGCTATGCTTGAAATTTTACAAGCAGGGTTTATAACCTTAAAAGAAACAGGGCTAAGAATCTATTGGCTGAATTTGAAAATACCATCAGGTCATCTCAAATTACAGAATCAGCTGATTTTGACACAGACTGTCCTTTTCCTTTATTTATGTCATATAATAAAAGCTACTTACTTTTTTCTAATGAATAAGACATTCTGAGACTGCAGCGAGGAGATTTGTTTAAATCTTCTGTTTTGCACTTTAGAAGAAAAGGGGAAATTGTAGGAAACTGCAGCTGATAATATGCTGACCTCACATGGTAAGGAAAGTGTAAGCAGAATATTGCTAGATATGAATTTGTCTGTGGAGAGCTTTAAACACGTATATCTTGGTATATGGCTGTGCGATAGGTACACTAGGTAGTCCTGTCCTGAATATTAGAATACCTGGAAGCTGAAGTATAGCTCAGGTCCTCATTGTGTGGCGGTGACTCATCCAGACATATATTTTTATTTCAGTTTACAAGAAGTATTTTTTTCTCCTTATTTCCTTTACTTTCATGCTTTAACTTGCTTGTCTCTGATCCTAGGCTACCATCATGTGGCCACTTTGAGAATCTTCCCAAGTAACAGAAGCAAAGACTGATTACTCAGCCTAGAAAGCAGCAAGATACTGCCTGCACAGAAGATGGCCACACGAGGCTTTTAGAGGGCTTAATTTCGCTTCTTGATGGCACTCAGTCATTCCTTATTTAGACACTTTGTTCTTTGATTTGTGTCTGTTTTGTTCTGTTTTAATTTTTCCCCTACCTGTCTTGCCCGCCAAAGACTGACAGAACACACTAAATTCAGAAGGAAAAGTTTTCTCTGAGTAGCAGCATTGGGTCACCCTATACATTCAACTCTAAAATGTACATTTCTCTACACTGGGAATTTCTACCCAAACTTTTAAAGCTCAGTTTCAAATCATCCCTGTGTAAATCTCTTCTGTAAGACCTTACTGTGGTCACTCACAATGTTCTCACCTCTATATCGGAGACATCTTTTGACAGATGTTAGACAGCCATGGAACTGGCTGCATCCAAAAACTTACAGTCAATGCCTTAATGCCCAAGTGGAAATCAGTAATGAGACCACAGGTGTTCATGCTGGGAGGAGCACTATTTAACCTCTTCATCAACGTCATGGACAGTGGGATGCACCCTCAGCGAGTTTGTGGATGACACCAGTCTGAGTGGTGAGGTTGATGCACTGCAGGGAAGGGATGCCATCCAGATGGAACATGACAGGCCTGAGGAGTGGGCTCGTGTAAACTTCACTGAGTTCAAAAAGGCCAGGAGCAAGATGCTGCACCTGGGCTGGGGCATTCCCCAACCTCTGTGAGCAGGTTGCCCAGAGAAGCTGTGGATGCTCCTTCATTAGAAGTGTTCAAAGCCAAGACAGGTGGGACTCTGAACAACCTGATGGCAGGGATGTTGGACTAGAGGATGTTTAAAGATCCCTTCCAACCCAAACCATTCTGTGATTTTGTGATTCTATAAAATATGAATATAAAATATGAACTCTCCAAAGCTCATGCTTCTGTGACATTATTTCAGACTGGGACTCCAATATGGAAACTTTTGGTTCTATATATTTGCAGCTGTCAGGGTAGGAATAGAGATCTCCAGGTCACACAAGCCTATATGGGGAGCAAAAGTTTGCACCAAGTAAAAGCACTTTTACAGTATTAATTTTTATCCATGCTATGGTAGAAAGAATATTTTAAAAGAAACTAATAGATTAATTGCAGAATGGACTTGGATTCTTTGTTGGAGTTCTTCATCTGGAAATAATCTGTGTTGGAGTTGGAATTTGGAATCTAAATCCAACATTTCACCTTGGTCTTTTTGTTGAGTCAGAATCACAGAATATTATGAGGTGGAAGGGACCCACAACGATCACTGAGTCCTACTCTTAAGTGAATGGCCCATAATGGGTTCAAACCCATGACCTTGGTGTTATTAATCAATTAACAGAGCTAATCTCAAGGTTTTGACCAGGTACAAAATATTGCTTAAAAAGTGAAAAATTTGAGATAGTTTAGATAAAACTACAGACATTGTTAGTTCCTAGTCCTAGTTTTTATTTTATTGATTTATTTTAATTAAGTATTTAATAATTTAATTTTATTTTTTTTTCAGAATTAAAGCTCATGAATTTTTTTACCAAAACATCAAAGTTCTGTGAACAGAGTTTATAGACTGACAAGGAGCAGATCAACCCTGAATTCGTAGGTACATTGACCAACCAGACTAAATTATGCTTTTATTTACAGTCATTTTATACATTATAGCTGCATACAGTGGATGTTAAACTAAACTTCAAGGATAGAATTAATTTCTGAAGTGTAGATTAAAACTGGATATTGGAGTCAGACTCTGTGGAGAGAAATGAATACTTCCTGGATGAAAATGGACAGAATGAGGGGGGACGTTGTTTTCTCAGGGTGTATTTCTTTTCATTAAAAATAATGATAGTTGAACCTGATTTGTGTAGATAAAAATATCTCCACTGAAAATACTGAAAATCCCCAATTTTAGAATTCCATTGCCTTTTAAGTTGCAATGAGAATTACCTGATTATTCCTAGAAATATGATATACATCAGTTTGAAATATTAGGGAAGTAAATTAATTATATGCTTCCTCTGCCTTTCTATATTTCCTAGCAAACTCAGGTTATTGTGTTCTAATAGTGGAGTTTTGCATTCAAGCAATTTTATTCTTAGATGTACCTCATTCTTTGATCAGTTGTCCAAGTTTGTATCCAAGTGAGTTCTCCTTTATTTTCTTCCAGGCCTTTTCAACAATTATTTGCCTTGTATTTTTCAAGTTTGTGTAGTTTTTCCTGTGAGATGTTCAGAAAAGATACAGTACTTTTTAAACCCTAAGTGTCAAAAAGTTGTTAGTATGCTTTTCACCCACCTTGAGTTAAAGCACTTTGTTAAAGCAACTCTGTTTTTAGCTGTAAAGAAAGCTAAAAAAATCCCACGTCTGCTTGCAGTCCATCTTCATCATACGTCTTTCTCAGATTCAGCAGCCTTCTCTACTGACCTGTTGATCACAAATTCCCCTGATTTGGCTCATCTTTTTGTTCAAAGGACATGACAAAAACTCACCCACGTGATCATAGGTCTGATCAAATAGTAGATAATCCATGTTAGTCTTTCAACAAGCAGTAGGGCTGGGTTTGGAAGAAAAATACATCTTGAGCATTTTTCTCCCGCAGGTATTGGTAACTCTACATGAGATAAGGTAGTGGCTTTAAATTGAAAGATAGTAGGTTTAGATTGGATATATTTGAAGAAATTCTTTTCTGTGAGGGTGCTGAAACACTGGAACGGGTTGCTCAGAGAGACTGTGGATTCCCCATCCCTGAAAGTGTTCAAAACCAGCTTGCATAGGGCCCTGAGCAGCCTGATCTAGTGGGTAGCATGGGGTTGGAGAAGATGACCTTTGAGGTCCTTAACCATTCTATGATTCTATGGTTCTTCAGAAATAAATCTTTGTTAAACTAAGGAACAGCTGTTTAAAAGGAAGAAAAACATTCAACCACATACACTTATCAGACAAAATGAGGTGGAAGTGACTAAATTAATGTGACTCAGCCTAAGTCAGGGAGCAGTTCCACTGAGTGATGAGAACCCTGAGTCAGCTCAGCAAACATGCCTATTTTTTGTGTCAAGAGAGCTGGTACTGCTTGGATGATCCAGTGCACTAGGAAGGATTAGAAAAAAAAGTAGCTCCAGTGACTGAACAGGCATCTGACTGATTTACTGATCTGACTGTGCTCAGGGAGATGAATAAGCTGATCTATGGTAAAAGGGAAGTAACACTGGATGGCGTGCGGGAAAGGATTTGAAAATGTTAGGCAAGTTTGATCCACAGTGGAATACACAGCTTTGAGAAATCTCAGAACCTCCGAATGAGGAGTATGTCTCATTGGGACTCCCCAGTGTGCTAAATGGGGAATTATCTAAGCTTTGCATTTGAAATAACACCGTAAAGGGCTGTATCCTCTCATCTTAATCAGAAAAGCATGCATTCTTGTTGTGGGACTGAGGAGTGAGCTATGGATGGACTGCAACAACTGTGAACCTCTGCCAAAGGTAAAACCTAGCAAGATTCCTTTTTAAACGTCAGGAAAGGTTCATTCTGTTCTCTCAAATTCTTCCCAGAGGCAGGAACCCTCTCTTCCTCCTCTGTCAAAGAGGACAGGGCTGTACTGGAGCAGCCCTGCTCTGACTGACAGATTTAACCCAGCTTCTTCTCCACCTTCATGGTTTTCTATCAATTCTCAAGCAAGAAAATTATTTTTTAGTCAGAAAAATCAAGTACCCTCCAATGAGAAAATGAAAAAAACTCCCACACTGAACTCTCAAATTGTTTTCAGGAAAAGTTGCAGATTTCAGAAGGACCTTATTTAGAAACCTTTCTAAAATTTAGAATAAATCAGATTTATGAAATATCTAACATTTTCAGACTTTATCAAAATATTTGCTGATTTTTTTTTTTCTAATGACAAATGACAATGCCTGTAGATAATGTTTTTTTCATACCAGCTGGGAAGGAAAATAAAATGAACCATTCTAAGGGACATTCTTAAATGAAGTATATAGAGGAAGGATGAAGAGAAATTAAGAGTGCCCCATGAAAGAAATCGAGTGGAGAAAAAGGGTTTTATTTAGGATCAATTGTTTTGGGTTTTGTTTTGGTTTTTTTTTTTTTTTTTTTCCCAAATCTGCTCATTTTTAAGGGTTGAAAGGTTTTATCCAAACATGGGAATCAGATATGCATTTAGGAGTCTGAAATTCATTTTTGTGAGCAGAGACTTAATCAAAGCAGTTTACAGTGTGATTTATCAGATTTATTTTATGTGTCTACCTGAAGATGAGATGTCTCCTCTCTCCTCTTTCCCCTTCTCTTTTTTCAGTTGATTCCTTACTTTAGCTGGATCTCCATAAGCTATAACGGAAACCTGGAGAACCAGCTCCTTGTAGATGCCAATTTTCAGATGTCTGAATCCTAGTCCTAGAGGATTAATCCCATTCCCAGACTTGCAACTGAAAAAATACCTGAGCATGTATCTTAAGGTCTTTCCCATTTGACTCCTCAGGGTCTGTTCTCTTGTTCTCTGACCATATGCTATTCCAGGTAGCTAAAGTCCTGTGAGCACAGGTCTTGTGGGAAAATATTCTACAGACCAATGCAATGGTTTAGTAGCTCTGTTTAATTCTGGTAACTTGGAAAGCTGAGTTATAAACACAATTACAGAGGAAGCATTTAGGTCTCTGCTTCCTTGAGACATACAGTGAGATATACACAGCTTTTAGTAGTTCTGATACAGAAGCAGGCTTACCATGTGGAGTTGCTGTTTGCAGCACAAAAGCCATGAAGTGATTCAAACTGGGTCTAAATAAAGGTAAACAGGACATGCTTTGTTAGTCTCCTATTTGATTCCATGAGTTTTTAGCTGGTAAAGTATATATGAAGAGTATTCTGTTGTCAGTGCTTGAATATCTGATCAGGAATAGTTGCATAAGTTAACAATCAGATGCAGATATATATGGTCTTAAGTGTCTAAGAATTTTCTCTATGTTAGGCTACATTTCACCATTTCCCTTGTAAAAATAGAGAAGGATCTCTTCCTAGAAATAATCAGGATGCATGTCTATTATTGTCATGCTAAAAGATAAATCATTCTTTCAAACCTTAGTCTCTTAAATGCTTGTTGTCACAACTGTTGTGATTCATCAGTAATCTTGCCATCACCTCAGAGGGAATTTGTGTGCACAGTGAGAGATCAGTTTCTGACCAGTGCTCTGAGTTTTTCTATGTAGTTCACTAAGTTTGAAATGGAAATTCTGGAATAGTAGCAATTAGCCATTTCCAGTATTTCTAGTATGATTTGGGAAACTGGTATAACCTCTCTGTGACTCAATTCTTCACTCAGAAAACATGGTTCTGTTTTTTATCATTCATTCCACCACAACCCTCCTCCTTCTCTTCCCCATTAAAAGCAGTGCATATCCTAAGGCAGGTGTTAAAAAAGTCTGATTTAGTCTAAAGGTTTTGTAATCACAGTACTATCAGCACTGTCTTTATAATTGAAATCTCTCACTGATTCTTCCTGATTTGCCAAGACCAAACATGCCTACATAGTATTGCGCTCCTTTACAGGGCTCATTCCCACCCCTTATGCAAAGTCAACATACCCTGCAGTGTACTCCAAACCTGCACATTGCTGTCTCATACATCTCTGCCTGTAGGATTTGACTATAATTGATATTAGCCTTTGCAGCTGTAGAAAAACAGAGAAACTAGAACAGAGGCTAAAGTTGACTTTCACTATCAACAGATGGCTATTTGCTGTAGCTAAACATTTCTGGAAAGCAAAGAGACATCATCCCCAAGAAGTTACTTTCTCTGTAAAGCATTGCACTGACGAACATACCATGCACCCATCTAGTTTGAAAAGTGTTGCAATAGTAATCTACGGCAAAAGAAATGTTACATTTTGAAACTGCAGACGTGAAATAGGAGGTTGCATGAGTATCTGCCATCTTTATTATGTGAAACAGAAATGTGAAATCAGCTTTAACACAGGATTAAGAGACCCAAATGGTGGCAATTTAGTAACAGTAGTAGAAAACTGTGGTGTTAAAATTCCCTTCTGCTAACAACGACATATCACTTTCAGGGCACTACCTTACTGCTATCCTTCGAGTTGGCCTCACTACCCCTTTACAGTGAAACTTTTCATTAACAGCCCAAATACATGAAGCTTCATTCTCACATCAATGAAAAGCAAAACATGAGATTTCCCCCTCTTCCTCTCTTGATGTAAATAGAGCTGGAATCTAAAGAGCACCCAAATGTCCTCAGAACATGACTGTAAACACTAGCTCTGTTAACACAACAAACTAGACAGTGAGGGGCTGTGGGATGGGAAAACCCATGTCCTTCAGTCACACACACGGGACTTCCTTGGAACAAGCTCCATGCAGGGCTCAAATTACTGTGAAAGAAGTGGTTGTCAGGTACTAAACATGCTTAGAGCATGGGCTTTATGGAATATTAGCAGTCATTCCTTTTCACAGGCACCCAAATCCTGAGTGAAGTAACTTTATGGATATTTTTAATTATATGACATGCTGTTTTGATCAGCCCAAATCCACATGTGATTCTAGTGCATCACTTTGACGGACTGGAACTATTACTCAGATCAGTGCGAGAGTCTATTAAGGATGGAAAAAAGTGTTGAATTCCCACCATTCTTGCTTTTCTGAATAAATTAACAACATGTGAAAATTAAAAAAAAACCCAACTAAATAAGGACCTTTAATTGTTTCAAATTGTAAGAAAACTCCAGAAAATATACTACCAGGTAATGAACTGCTTTTGTCTGAAGTAAGCAATGGCAGTGTGTTATTGTTGTAAGAAAAGAGGAAGAAACATGCTGCAATTGCTAATGTGCTACCATCAATTCCATGTACAAATCACACCTTAACCAGACAAAATTTACATGTTTTTCTAACTACATTTCAAAAATAAAGTACTGAGTTCATGGTCATGTTTGCCACTATTACAATTGGATTGGAGTTTCCAAGTCACATTCTTTTCACTTAAATGCAACATACTTCTAAATATAGTCAAAATTCTCAAGAAACATTTACCTTCCTTTACCAGGTTCATCCTTAGGAAAGTGTGGGTTTTGTACATCCCCACCTTAAGCTCATATCTGATAAACACCAGAATAAGGAAGCAGTTGGATTCAAGACATTAGAGGTAAAAGCTTGCTGGTTTAGCCTGATCTTGAATAATTGTATGATCTAGTTTTAACAGAAAAACCTTCAAAAAACCACATGGACCTACTTAAATACAATATTTTCTAATCAAAAGTCAAGATTATTGAATCTATGTATAAGGGAAATCTAGATATAAAACAGTCACAGTAATCACAGCCAAAAATATTTTATTGAAAGAGGCACCCAAAAGACAAAGCATCAGTTTTTAAGGCTTTAATATTAGTAAGCTGAAACATTCTATTGAGCTTCTGTATGACATTTCTTTTGTTGGATTTTTTTGTTTGTTTGTTATTTTGTGTTTTTTTAAAACATGTATTTTCAACTTACGTATACTGAAAGAATAAAACTATTTCCATACATAACTGTAACTGCCTCTGCATGAGATGAGAGTGAAGATCTCTAGATCTCTACCACTTCTCTGAATAAGCCATCAAACCATGGGATCCTTCCTTTGTCAGCATTTTTCTGTTGTGAGCCCAGTATTTAAAAATGGGCAAAAATAAAGCAGAAGGTCCAGTTTCAGTGCTCTGCAGAGGATCACACCAGTTAGCAAATGATAGAAAATATATTCCTTGATCTCTTCATCCCTCTATAGCAGTGCTTATGAGATGAGATATTTAAGAGGATAATATTCTGTCCTAATTTGGCAATTTTTGAAAAGGCAATAAATAATGCGTTCCTGACACCTAGGTTCATTTTTGCACCAAAACCTTGAGTCAGATTGTCAGTGAATAACTTTTTTAATGTGAACAAAGATGTATATCTGTTCTTAACTACATTAAAAAAAAAAGAAGAATTCTTTATCCAAATCCAGCTTAAGGTAGAAAGTTGGAATGCAAAATATCAGTGTGTATGAATAAAGGGGTGAGTTGATTTTAAACTCACCTACTATCAAGTCAGTCAACTCCCCCCTGAATGACATTCATAACTTGCTGGTATTACTTGCAATTGAACATGCGATAACAGCAAACTAACTTCATTTGCAAGGCAAAAAAGGTAAAAGGACAACTTCAGAGGGTGGGCTGGGCAAATTTTCATATATGAAGAATTAAACAGTCATACCTGTTCAAAATGTGAGATTTATTTGTTCTTTTTCTTCATTAGTTCTGTGATTTTTGGGTTTCTGTCTAGTTTGTGTTTGCTTGTTTGTTTTAATTTGGTGTGCACTGAAAGATGCATATTAACCACTGATAAAACAGGACACCAATGGCAAGTAGGGTAGGATCATTCTGGGCTTTTAATTTCATAGCCACACTTGAACTATGTGATTTTATTTCTTCTGTAATCTGACTTCCTAAAAGATAAAAGCTCATTACAATATGTAAAAAGTTTTGAAACCTTTGTCTTCCATATACAAAAAGAAAAAAAATTATTAACAGCTCTGACTTAGTCTGAGTTAGTCATGTAGAGGTGTGCCTCTTTCAAGGCATTTCAAAGAACTTGGGGAAGGTTCTAGTTAGTGTTCCTGTGTTCAGAGGTGTGCCTCAGTCCCTCAGTGGGAAGTGGCCCAGGCAATCCGCTTTTCTGAGGCCGTGTCTTGTGAAAAGGGAAGTCACTTGAATCAATTTCTCATTATACTCCTAAATCAAAACATTCTCCAGTGCTGGTCTGTCTTGCTTCTCAACCCAAATGGCGCACAGGTAGCCAGGATTTAAAAAGGTTTAAAATTAAGGTAAGTTTTGAAAAAAAAGAATGTAAATGGTACTCTTGTTTTAACTCTTCATCTACCTAGAGATTTAAAAAATTTATTTGACCTATTCTGTTTATTTTGTTATTTATTGATCAATTTCTACATTGTGCACTATCAAATACGGGATGGGAGGGGTGGGAGTGTTGAAAAATATGAATCAACAACCTTAAATGAAGCATAAGTTTTAGGTAGTCTTAATCACACAAACAGCCTGAGTGATTCCCCTTATATCTAAGACTGTGAATTAGAACCATGAATAAAAGACTTCACTGTTTAATGTCTGAATTTTTTTTAAATTATGAACAATATAATTTTCAAGAGCACTTGAAATTGTCTTTTTTGACAATTTTACTATTTTTTTCCAAGAAAATATATGTATATAGAAGATATTTCTTAAGTAATTAACACTGGAATTTAGGAAGCTATAATAATCATCCCTACAAAATTTTAAAAAATAACCTTATTCAGACATATGGACAGTGTGCATTTATACTTCAGGAAACTCTCTGGCCTCCTGAGTTTTAAAAATTAGAGAATCTATTTTTCTGCCCCTCTAAGTAACAGCTCTTAATTTTTGTGAAACTTGGTTTTGCTGCTTTCATTTTTCTTGCTCTTACTGTCTACTTCCCAGATTCACCAGGTGGGCTTTGCACAAAGAATTACAGTCTCTGCAGCTGCAGTGGTGGATGGGCTGGCAGCTCTGCTTAGTTCTCTTCACTTTCTCTTACTCCAACAACACGCTGCTCTAAAACAGACATTGCTGGGCAGCAATCAACAGGTATTGGCTGTAGTTAGAGCTCAAAAATGAAAAGAGGGGATAAACAAAAGAAAAAAATTAATACATATAGTATTTTTTAACAAAAATTGTTAAAAATACATTTATGACAGTGCACTGCTTGGAAAGAAATATTTTTAAATTTTTAAAAATGTTTCTCTTTATGGTTATTTTTTATATTATTTAGATGTTTGAAATTATTTCTATCCCATTAGATTAACTGGACTGTCTGTAAGTATATTTGGCTAGTGTGCATTTCTTCAGAGACCACAGAACCAGAGAGTCTTTTTAAAAAGAAATTATCAGGCAGTGAATTTTGTTTGGCACCTCATGGACTGAATTCACCACCATGTGCTAATTCAAAGCACTTTTTAACACAGAACAAGGACCCCAAATCCCTGTCTGCCATATGTCTGAGATGAAATGTTCTGTCTTTCAGCTCATTTATGCTGACATAAATAAAAATACATATTCTTTGACAAGTTGTGAATCAAAAGCTTTTTATGTATGGATCACCTTATTTTTCTCTCTTGGTCACCTTGGGTGTCCCTGTGCTTCAGTGTTTTCACTTTTTTCTGCAAACTAATTCACTGTAAATAACCATAAGAAATACCCTTTGGGGTCAGCCCAGCCATGCTTTTTCTGTTCTGCTGCAGCAGTGGCAACAGGAGATGTTACTTAGATATAATCCACAACTCTGCCCAGGTCCTGCAGCCCATTCTCTGAGTATTTCTCCAGCATCAAGAGCTGCTGAATTAGGGATGCAAGAGGTAACATCCACCTCTGATACTTTATAGTAGCTTTTCATGTACCTGATTTCCACGCATTTATCTGGTCTTATTCACAGCCCACTGACACTGCCCACCATCACAGTGCCTGTGGGAGAAGGTGCAAGAGTTCATTGCACATGGAGTGGAGAAGTGCCTCTCAGTCCTGTACACAAGGTACTCCTTGGAACAACTCACCCCAGGGAAACAACAGTGGTCTCACCTAAAATGTCTTTTTCTGACTCAAGCTGGTTGACTTTCTTCTCAGTTTATTTAGACTTTAAAAATCTTCCTTTTCTGCCCCTGTGTATTCTCTCCCCAAACAAATTCATTTATATTGCCTCACAGATTTTTTCCATTTTTATTTCTAATACCAGAAGTAGTTCCTACTGTAAGATTTATTGTGTTCCTTTTCCTGTTCCACATCCCCTTTTGACTTGTGTTTTCCGAAAACGTAATGTTAATATTAGCCACAAATATTTTAACTTGCTTAGTGTTTTCCATCCTCATTTTTCATTTTTTCCTAATTTAAATAATCTACATACATACTCCTAAGACTGTTTTTGATTGCTCTATTTCATGGGAAGGAGTGAGCCACTGCATATTGAATAATAAACCCTTGGAAGCTCTGTGTTTTCATTTTATATTTTCCCTTTTTCTCTTGGCATACACCATACCATTCCAGGAGCACCATTCATGGCATAGACCACCCCTTCCCTCTCCAGACAGTTAGATTGGTTTCTTGTCTGGGTACAACAAGCATGAGAATTTTGGCCATGTGCATGGTGTGGCATGCATTGCCTAGCTGCTGCTGGTGCTACAGCTGAGATCACTCCCAGAATGAACCAGATGGGCAAACCTCTGTCTTTTTGTTATGAATTTTTCACAGCACTTCATAAACAATGACATCATTCATGAAGTGATCTCCTTTTCACTGCATTGTGCCAAAATAACATTACAAATTAGTCTGTATGTGTATGTATAATTTTTTTCCAGGAAACTTTGCTGCAGATTTTTCAGATGTACTGAACATTCACACATATTCCTCTATGTGAGCAGTGCCATTTGTTAGTCAATGTATAGAGAACATTTTGATATGGCTCCAGGTGCTGGTCCCTGGACAGAGTGTGTCAGAGGATTTAGAACTGAAAGCAATCAGAGCCAAGACAAACCGGTTAGTGAGTGAAAGACTCTGAAGATGGAGTATATGAATTCTGTGGAGAACTCAGGTGTCAGAAGTTGTTTTACATTAAAGTAACCTTGGAATGAATACTCACCCACCAGAGAAACAGCTGTCTTTCTGAAATTAGCTTTGATTAGCCTGTAATCTGCTCACTGTATCCCAAATTTAGCAAACACCTGAAACACTCTTGCTGATACTCACTTTTTCAAATTGTAGGATTCATCTCTCCTTATGGTTCATGTCCCCCTAAACCAGATAGCATTAATCACTAGAAATGACAGTTATTCTACAATAACTAGAGGCTAGATAACTCATATAAATAGAACTACTAGGTTTGTATCTAACCAAAGTTATGTCAGGTGGGTCCTACCTAAACTGCTTTCAGTATCAGTGGTGTCCTATCTATGGTCTTGGCTTGCATTCTAAGCAGTACTGCCATTCAAAAACATGCAGTGTGGTACACTTGTCCTCCTTGGCCCTGGCACCCAGTCAAAGAGTGGGCTTGAATACAAACACACTGGGAACAGAAGGCACAAATAAAAAAGATCTCTTGAGCATATGTTAAACATATATTAAATGAGGAAAAGCTGAGGGGCAAGAACCAATCTCTTCTCTCTTGTGACCAGTGACAGGCCTTGAGTAAACAACAAGAAGCTGAGTCAGGAGAGGTTTAGGTTGGATATCCAGAAAAGGTTTTTAACTCAGAGGGTGTTTGAGCCCTGGAACAGGCTCCCAGGGAAGTGGTCATAGCACTAAGCCTGTCTGATTCAAGAAGTGTTTGTTTGGACAATGTTCTCACGCAGATGGTGTCCTGCACAGGGCCAAGAGCTGGACTCGATGAGCCTGATGGGTCCCTTCCAACTCAGCATATTCTATGACTCTATATTTCTATGTAATTTCATATTTACCTTTTATACTTTAGACATATCTTCAGTGGTTATCTGGCTCTTTCATATTATTTCACAGATGCAAAATGAAAACGTCATGTTCTAACTGCTTTTTCAACCAAACTCAGAACTAAGGAGTCTCAGTTTCTTCAGACCTGTGGTCCAAAGCATTAGCTATGGCACGTGTTACAGTTGTTCCTGTCATGCTGATATTAAGCTTTTTCCACTGTAAGACATTGTTTTCCACTACTCTGGCAAGCAGACAACACAAAATAATGGGTAAGTAAAGTATTAAGAAAGCATTCATCCTACACTAGCCATCCCAGATGTGTAATCTGAACTTGTTATCAAGGCACTTCCTATAGCACCTGGAAATAAACAGATCTGTGCTAGGAGAGGTGTTCAAGGCAGGTAAAAGTGAATCAACTAATTTTGAGGGGTGAAGATAGGTAAACACGATTCTCACTGCTGAAAGTTGTATTCAACAAAGCTCAGAAATCACCTGCTCCATGTAAGAATAGAGGTCCTGGTAGAGCTACTGGGTGTGCAAGACTTGTTGAGAGCCAAATCCTTTGTGTATATAGTGGTGGACCTCTCTTCCTCTGTGTAATATCATTGTAATTGCAGATGCACTTGGGCTACATAATGTTCTGTGGATTACCAAGCATGACTCAAGAGTCATTTTGTCCTGGAACAATAACCTGACAAAAGAAGAAACTGAGAAATACACTGTGAAGTATATTTTGAGTTATAGGTTCTTCAATACCACTCAGGAAAGGAAGGTAAGTTCTTCAGTGGTTACACATAGTTTAAAGTGAAATAATGTATTGCTTCATTCTGTAGATTAATTTGCATAATTTCCCTGTCAATACTTGGTATCACCTACCTTCATGCAATATCTTCCTCCTCTTAGGAAAGACTGCAGGAGAAGAAAAAGATAATACATCTTGAGTTACATTCTGGTTTTAGTGCCAAAGTTAAGACACAAGTTTTTGCAAAAGAAACAGAAGAAATAATTAAGGAGAGTGACTGGACAGAATTTGCTTACAGGGCACCTCCAGGTCAGCTGTTTCCTATGTGTTGTTAAGACATCCAAGCGTTCATAATAATGTCCTGTCTTACTCAGAGACATGTAATTTCTGAAAGCTCATTATTATCTTCTGCTACTTTTTTTCATATGGATTAGTTAAGAATACAGCACATAACAGATATTGCAGCACCATTTTCTTTATTAGACATGTTTGGAGTCAGAAAACTCTGCTGAACAAGATGTCAGAGTTACCCCACCACTCTCTCTGTTCTCCCTAGAGGTTCATGTCTCATGAAGATTGCCCTCTATAGTACACAGTGTTGGGAAAGCTTAAAAGATCAGAGCTTTTCAGCTTCTACTCTGGACGGTTTTTTAAAAATGTGTTAGTAAAGCTTTGGTGGTAGAAGCAGAAGTGCTTTCTCAGTTGTCATTGGCTGAAAAGCCAAAAGATATATTTGTTCTCATGTAACACTTATTCATACTTTAGAAATAAGGCTACTTAATGAGTTTGCCAAGGAAACCTTCATATCATTATTAGAATATCAATGTAAAATAAACATCACTCTTTCTTTTTCCCCTTTCTTTGTTGTAGTCTATATTCAGAATCTGTCATGCATCATATATAACATTTCCTTTTTCAATTGCACCTGGCATATCAAACCAGAAGCTCCTGAGGATATCCAGATCTTTTCTTCATACAGGTAACTGTCTTGACCAAAATAAGTATGAAGCTGTGTTTTTGTACCTAAGTGTTTGATTTACAAAACTCATATTTTCCTTCTCACAGGCATGTAGGAAAAAATTTTGAATGCCAACAATACATTAAAAATGCAAGGAAGAAAAATATTGGATGCCATATGAAAGAAATATATTTCCAACCATCAAAGAAAATCAATTTAAACATAACCGCAAGATATTTCAGAAATAATTCCAGAGAGGTGTCTTATTACAAAGCTTTTACACCTCAAACTATAGGTAAGAACTGTCTATTATTGCCTATTATGAAAAATTAATTTATTAGTTATTTCATGGAAAACAAAAAAAAGAAAATAGGGAGGTATGACAAAGGCAGAGTATTAATTCTAACTATTTAGGCATTCATCTCTGTGGGAATTTTACACAAAGATGAAACAAAATGGATTATGGCTCAGTTTGTTTTTTTTTCCTCTAATGTAAATATAAACATCATTTATGTATAATTGTTATTTAAAAAAAAAAAAAGGCTAGTGTGAGAAAATTATATTTAAAAGCATTATACTCTTCTTTTCCCTACTTTTTCTTATCCTATTCCTTTTCTTACAGTGCTGAGGAAGTGTGATTAAAAAAAAAAAGAAAAGAGCATAAATAGTCACAAGTCTCATTTATAACCTGAATCTAAGAACATGAAATTTCTCAAACATTAGTATAATTTTTATTTTTTTAAGTTAAAAATATCCTAGCAGTTATTTTTAATTGTTGACAGTTTTGAATGATCACATAAAATTATTTTTCCTTACTTCTCTGAGAAGTTTGAATTAATCTCATGGGTAAAAATTCACTTGAAAATTTTATCAGAGACTGCAGATTCAAATGCCTTTTAAGTTGTTAACATATTGATCATATTGCAGACCTGCAACCAAGGAATCAGTAACCAAGGGATAGCAAAAATATAATTCAAAACTATCAAAATTTATTCTGAATTAGATCTTATTTAATCTGTCCTAAGACATTTGAAAAAAATTGCTTTACCTAGAGCTTTACACTGCAGTCAGAGCCAGCTATAAGCAACATGTAGTGTTTTAGGAAAAGAAACCATTTTCAGGAAAATCACATTTTCCTGAAAAGACAAAAAAGAAGGGGGTGGGGGAGAAGTGAGAGGGGGAACTAATCTGCAGGAATGCTTTATTAGGTGTTTGCATAGTTGACTGGGAAGATGCTAACTTCTAGACTGTCTCCCCATGGACCACAGGGCTGAGGTGGGCAGGAGTGAGCAAGGGGGGATAAGTAGAAGGGATCAGGCTGTCTGTTTCCTGCTTCTCTTTCCACCCAGTCAGTCTCCTTCCCCTGACCAGAGTAGCCACCACCTCCTGTATGAGAAGACCAGGCTGCCAGTGTTTCCTTCCTGCCCTTCTTCCCTTCCCACCTTAGCAGCCTTTAGCCATTGTCAGGGCTGCACATCACTCACAGCTGGTTCAGCCAACAGCTTCTGCTCATGTCTCAGCTCCGGGCACACATCCTGTCAGCTCACCTTGCCTCTAACCCCATTGCCAAGCTTTGGTAAGGCACAGCAAAATCTGAGTGTGCTTTTAGGGGATGTTTTTCACTGTGAAAGAAGTGGACTGACTCTTGCAAGGCTCTGTGGCAAGTCAGGGCTGTCCTCTCCCTTCAGGGAAGAGCACACCTTTCAGGTCACAAAAATTAAGAAGGGTCCTTTGTATCTGCGTTCCCCTTCTTTAGAAGTGCCTGTTACACTAGGACAAGCAACAATGGTTTTAAACTGAAGGAAGATTGATTTAGAATAGACATAAGAAAGATGTTTTTTACAATGTGGGTGGAACAGGTTGGAACACTGGAACAGGTTGCTCAGAGAGGTTATAGATGCCCCATCCCTGGAAAAATTCAAGATTAGATTGGATGGAGCTCTGAGCAACCTGATGTAGTTGCAGATGTCCCTACCTGTTGCAGGGGAGAGGACTAGATGATCTTCCAACTCAAACTGTTCTGGGAATCTTAAACAGGAAAGCTCTTAGCCCTAGCCCTTGCACAGTCCTGGAGGTCCTGGAGGTCCACTGTCCTGCTGTTAGTTACCATCCCCTGCAATTCAAGCCTCCCTCCAGTAATATGACATATGGCCTGACAAAACAGTACTCATGTATGCCCTGGACTGTAGCCAGCACCAAAATAACTCAGTTCTGTGTGTGTTGGGAGTGGAGGGCAGGAGGGGGGGTGGCAGGAAGGAGGGTAGGGGTGCCCTTGCTACACACTTCTGCCTCTGCTGGAAGGGCTTTTACAGAAAACTCCAGCCGCAGTTCTTCCCTTCACAGCAATACAGCTGCAGCTGTGGAGGACTGAGGATGTCGAGTACTCCAGCACACACTGAGGATCAGTGGTCTAACACATGCCATTCTAAAAAGCAACTGCAGACTTGCTTATCTAAATCCAAGGTCTTCTTAAGCATCAGTAGAAAACTTCATTTATTGACTCAGGCTTTTTGGGCAACAGTTTGTCCAGAGAAGTTGTGGCTGCCCCATACCTGGAAGTGTACAAGGCCAGGCTGGATCGGGCTCTGAGCAATCCGGTCTAGTGAAATGTGATGCTGCCCATGGCAAATGGATTGGAAGTAGAAGATCTTTAAGGTCCCTTCCAAACCAAACCACTCTATGATTTTATGAAGACCTGCCAAGTGCTAGTGTCCCTTCAGTAACCCCTCTGTGAGAGATGAAATTCCATTTTTTTCAAAGTAATACTACCAGGCTTGTGGGTACACCTGGAGTATCCCCCAAGACACGTGTATCCTACAGGGTATGGAGCCTGTAGCAGACTGGAGGTCTCCCCGACACCAACAGAGACTCTGGAGAGGGCCTTACCTAGAAATATGTGTGTAAAAACCCAACTCCCTCTCTTTCTTTTGAGAGCATAGTGAACAAGACTTTTAGAGAAAATGTGTCACTTGCTGAATGTCTCATCTGGGTGTGGCAAACTTCAAAATACTCAGCTGCGTATTTTAAGGACTAACGTACTGCATTTGTTTTACATCAGTGTAAATATGAGAAAGAACATGAGGTAAAGAAGTCTCTCTGTGTTCTTTATTTTTCAGAGAAGCTGAACCCACCAATCAGCATTTCAGTTTCCCTTGAAAACAGAAGTATTAACATTCAGTGGAAACCTCCGCCCACTATTGGTTCTGCAAGTAAAAAGTGCTTTTTGTATCAAGTGAAAATAACAGATCTTAAGGTAGTAAGTTTTTTGGTAATACACTTTATATAATACAACTTCCATAAAAACTAGGCATCCCTTGATTTTAACAGGAATTAATGTCAAACAAACTTTAAAGATACCCCGACATCTTTAATGAATAATCCCACTTGTCTCTCTGGTAAAAAAATGTAAAATCAACATATTTTATGATATCACTCAGAGTCAGGCTTGCACTGAAATGGATTGGATTTTTTTTTCTTCTCATCTCGAATTTTAATTGTATATTAGTATCACATAGCTCATATTTTTGTTATAGAAAAAGGAGTATTGGTAAAAATAAAGGTTTAGCAGCTACTCTGATCATATTTCTAAAGAAAAAAAAAACCCACAAATTATTTTTGTCATTTCTAAATACATCACTAAAGGGATTATTCCTCTTTTTTGGGGTACATTATATGTGTTTAAAAATCTTTTGTGGTGTTGTAACAACATCTCTTAATCTAGCAATAAGAAGTACAGCAGTGCTATAGTTTAGGTAATGCCATATGGTGACTAAATGACCCAGTGGCATTTTGAAATTACATGGAAATAAGAGCAGTTTTCATTCATATTTTTACTAAAGAGTAGAAAGCAAAGCACTTAATTCAGAATATGGTTAAGTGTGAAATTCAAACGTGTATTGGAATGTAATTTTTCTGAATCTTTGGTGGTTTTATTCAAGCTGTCATTGAAGCTGTATTTTTCTTAAGAACCTAAATTTCATCTAACACACACCTCAGTCAGTGCACAGTACTCTTAACAATAAAAGGCTTATCTAAACTGGTGGCAAACATTTAAAAGACAATTACTCTGTGAAAGTATCTGTGATTAAATCATTGTGTATCCACTCTTTGTTTGACAAAGTAGAAAGAAGAAATGCAATTAGGTAGACTTTACTGATCAAATAAAGTTATCATAATACATTATATCAGGATTTATTAATTCAACTGCAGTGCTAATACTGCTAGGCAGCTTCCAGAGGAGGGCTGAAAGCATCCGGAAAATGAGCTCAGGTCTCTACGGACATGGCTAAAGCTTCCCAGTTCTCTTCAGGGTTTTCCAGTAGAAAGACAGGTAGTCACCTCTGCAAATAATTTTAATTCCCTAAACCATTCCCAAGCGTAATACTTCAAACCCCCTGCCAGAGGCATGCAGGGATTTGTCCCTGTCTACTCACAAAGCTCCTAACTGTGAAAGATAATGAGCAGAGGGAGCCAGGGTGGTTCATGCTGGGTCCTTGGTATCCTGTTCAGCAATGTGCTGGAGCCCTTCCGACTCCCTTCCCCTGCACACCGATTTACTTCATGTTTCAAGACTCAGACCAACAGAGGTGGAAACAGAGAGGGGAGGGAGGAAGACATCCCCTTTCATTGCAGGGCTAGGATGTGTCCGAGGTGAGCAGAGGGATCTTGTAATCCGCAGTGTTACACAGCCATTGTAGTCCCTGTTTCCACCTTCCCAACACCTTCCACTCATAGTCCTGCAGCCTTGCTTAGATGGCATAAACTGCTTTTATTTTCTTTGTCTCTGTCTTGTTCCTCTGCTTTGCACACATCTGTGGGGTATAAACATAGGAGAGGAAAGCAAAGAAAGATCACTGAGGCAAAAAAGTTGAATAAACACCTACAGAAGTGGAAAATCATGGGGTCACATCAGACAGGAGAGAGGCAGCTGCAGCACTAACAAAAAAAGAAATATAAGGGCATCAACTAAGTGAGAGGGGCTTTAGGGTAGATTTGAGGATAATCAGCCAGAAATGATTAATGATTAAAATGTGCAAGGAGCACAAAATGCTTGTGTCTGGGATGACAAAGTTAAAAGAGAAAACTGGAGCAGCATTATGGGAGACACAAGAGGGAGAAGAATGGAGCATACTTTATATTCTGTATCCTGACCAAAGCAAGGTCTTAATCACTGTCACAGAGACTTAATGAGTTGAGGTATTAGGAAGTCCATAAGCAGGATTGTAGATATTTGTTGAAGAGCACTTAGGAGTATAATAATTAAAATAAGCAAATCTACATTTATTTATTCTGAATACCTGAAGAGATGACTTGCTGAATAATTACAAGCACAAATAATACTACTGTGATACAGATTGGAGTAAGGGTTGCAGGTGTCCAGAAGTTAGGAAGGGTTGGCAAGTACCATGGGAAACAAGATTAGAATTTGAAATGTTGGGTAAGTCTAAAATCAACAAGCCAATATTTGATAATAAGAAAAATCCTATTATTAAGAAGTACAGGTCAAACATATCAACACAAAATAAGGAATTAAAATATAGGCAGCAATGCAGAAGGAAAAAAAGGTCTGTGGATTGCACTGAACCACAAACGGAGTCAAACATTCCATGTTCTAGGCAAAGGTCAAATGCTATTCAAGTATGTATGACTTGCATGTCATATGTAAGATGGAGGTTGTGACTAATTTGCCCTTCTAGCTACTGAGTTTCATCTAAAGTTTCATATTGTGCTTTGAATACCACAAAATATAAACAGGCACAAGATCTGGAAAAGTCTTAAAGAGAAGAGAAAGAAGTGGCATAGTACACCGGGTGAAATCCACACCAGACCAGTCAGTACAAGGAGAACAGTCGATCACATTTTCCTAACACTGGAGAAGCAAAGATTCTGTGCCTGTCTGAAATTTGTAGTTTCTACTTTGCAACTTTCTAACACTGCTTTTAAATTTTATATGCAAAAGTTTACTCTCCCGTTTTCTTATTTTACTCCTTCTTAAATTCTTAGCGTTGTTTATTTACAGAAGTTTACTTCAGTTTTCAAAAGTGATGGATAATTTAGAGATCCCCCTGCTTTAAACTCTGCCACTCCATGTTTGGGCTTGATCTTTTGAAGTGATATTCTTTCTTTTACAGGCACAACTAAAGATGTTTCAGGATAGTCACAAAAATAGTGAGCATTCTTCAGCTGAAAAATGCAGGATTTTATTCTACCAGAGAAGAAAGTATAGCACACTGCCCACACCAAAATCTTAAAACTTGTAGTTTCATAGTTACTGTGTTTATTCTCTAAGTGGTGTGATAAAAGTGAAAACGGAATCAGTGTTTTCAAATTCTTACTGTCTTGCTATAAATGATACCTCCCTCTATCTTATAATTTGCAATCTCTCTTCAAGTTCTGAATTTTAACACATCAGATAAGAATCATATTGCGTTTGGACATAAGAACTTGTTCTGACAATGTCTTCCTACCAGTTAGAAATGCAAATAATAATATCTGACATCCTTAGATTTATATCTAATTGAACTGCAATGCAAAATCATCTAAAATAACCCTCAACCTATCTTGATAGATTGTAAATGTCACTGAAGAGAACTATAAGTATCCATTTCATAAGCCAGCAAACAAATGTGCAGCACAAGTGAGGGCAAAGAAAGAGGTATGCATAAGAAACAAGATCTGGAGTGAATGGAGTGAGCCTGTGTTTATTCATAGCGGTAAGTTATCGTGTACTTACTATTCATAACCCTTGTAATGAGTTATGTTATTACCATTCAACACATTTACTTCATTACTGCCTCTATTCTTCTCCAGGTTGTGTTACTGGGCCATAACAGTATTAGGGGTCCATGACATTCACCAGGCTCCCACAGCTCTGCTGTAGGCAAGGAGAGTCTTTAGTTTGAGTTCTACTTCCCTGGTCCTAAGGCAGTTTAGTACAGGGCTGTTCTCCTGAGTTAATTACACCTGACTCGTGACAGCCTTTAGGAAAAATAATGGTCAGTAGCTAACAAGTTCCCAACACCCCCCAGACTGCCCTTCAAATGACAGCCCAAGCATCTCTAAAAATGCTTTCAACTGGAGTTAGTAAACCAAGAAATCCACAAAAGTAATAACATTCATCAAATCACATAGTCTTTAAGGACTAAGTAAGATTTATTTTTTTTTATTACACTGAGGGAATAATTTCTGATCTGACATAGGTAGGAAATGGTTTAGCTCTCATTTAAATATATGTGCTCTGGCCCCTACAAATCACTTGAGCACAAAATAAACAGTCTTGTAGTACTTTCCTTCAGCTCCTATGACTAGATTTTAACATTGGTGTGCTTACAAACGAAACTTGTGCTTCCTGTGATGAGGAAAATGCCTCCACATGCAGAAGCTCCCTGGTGTCTGGTTAGGTAAAGGAGAAGTAGTGTAATGGTATGATCTATATTTATAGAGAGAAGTTTGTGCCTGTGTGCTGACACACAGCAAAAAAACCCCAACAAAAACAAAAAAACCCCAAACAAACAAAAAACACCAATGCAATTATCTTTATTTAGTGCTACAAACTGTGTATTTTGGAATATCTTTTTGATCTGTTGAGCTTCAAGTATATATTTACCTGAAGACAGGAAATACAAGGTCAGACATTATTATTCTTACAATGGATTTAATGTAAATTCAGTTACAGGGTTTATAGAATGTTGGATGCCTACTCTGTCAGATGCCCTGCCACTGGTCTGCTGAAACCTTTGTTGGCCTGGATGTATTAATTTAATTTAGAAAACATTTCACTTGTGAAATAGCTGGAGAGAAAAACCTAATTGTTCTTCATGCTCACCGTGATTAAGGAGACAAGGCCATCAGAGTCTTGGATTGTTCTTGAGAGATTCTCCTTTCTTCTCACTGAAGACAGAGATAGCCTAGGACTACAGCATGGACTAGAGGGGTCTGCCTGGTCTGCCTTCCTGGTGTCAGGCTGGACATACATGATGTGTAGACAGTGGAAATCAGAAGGGTTTCTCTAGGTGGAGGAACATAGATTTACTTGCTCCCTGCCAGCCTTTCACCTGTTCTGGTTCCAGCCTACCAAACCTTGCTCTCAGCCATCTGCAACTCTCCTTCAACTGTTTCCAACGCTGTTGCTTTCCCAGCTTCTGATAGAGCTGTTGCTGAGGTTCAAAAATCACTGCATGTTTCCTCCACTTCAGAAAAGTTTCTTGTGAACAAGAAAGATGCACATGAGCTGTAATATCTGCATGTGTTCAGTGCAGCATGATGATTTACCCAAGTGTACTGCACATATGCACAAGTTCACATGACACAGCAACTTCTTATTTTTTCCTACCTGGGGCTGGATTGGCATTTTTTTATAAAATCAATCTCTCATTATGTTGCATTGAAGGGTCATGTGCTCAGGCAAACCACTTTATCTCTTTTTATGCCTAGAGAAATTTTTCTGTCCATTTTACTTTGTATGCTGTTGAAATTATTTTGTCTGCTTCTAATTCAGGACATGTATGAGTGGACATTACATGGAGTAACCTGAAAGGAAAAACATTCATTCAATTTTTTTATTTTGAATTGTGTCAATTTTTCTACTATTGCAGGATCTGTTTCTACTGAAATCTTCAAGAAGCATGCCATGACCTGCTTTTTCTTTGCTGCTCTATGACATTTCAGTGTTTCATCTAGGAAATGTGCTACATTTCTTTAAGAATGTATTTTAAAAAGGCATTTCATCCTCCATTTTTAAAAAGCTGAAGCATCAAAATGAAATAACATAATTCAAAACATAACTAAAATATTTGTTCTGAAATGTTCCTTTGACATGAAAAGAATTTGTTAATTTTCTCATGGGGAACACATTCATTCTCCACTGGAATTAGCATATGCCCTTGATAAAACACAGACTGAACTGAGCTGGTTACTATAAAAACTTTCTGCTAAAAAAAGAAATGTTGGATCAGCTTTATTCATATGTAAAAACTTTAAATAATTAGTCTAATTTTTAGAACTGATGAACATTCATGATTTGCTTTGAAGTTAATAGTAATTCAGAGGTGTTCTGCATTTTTGCAAACGAAGTCACTTGTTTTGGTTTCAAAGTACTGTTATTTGTGACAGTTTAAGCATTTACATCTGAAAAAACCCCACCACATAATGGTCTACGCAAAAGAATATATGTGCTTCTTTTGTTTGCTGCTTTACCAAATGCAAGAAGTAGGAAAGCAGGAGAAGCAAACCTCTTTGTGGTTCAGCCGCTGCTAAGACCAGAGCTTCCTCTTCTCCTGGGTGTGTGCACAATAGTGGTGAACAGAACGATTCAGAGCAATTACCTCTAACAAAAGTATTTCTTCTACACAGTCCAGAATAAGTTTGCTGAACCGTCAACTCAAAAGGCAAGAAGGAAATAAACTCCCTTTCTCTCTTAGAGTGAATAAAGAGTAGATTTGTACTTCACAGAAAATAAAGCTTATTCCTATACACAGTTCTGCCCACAAGTTTTTGAGGTTTTTTCTTGATTTCATATCAAATTTATAGAAATCTCTAACATCCTTGGTTTAAACTACAAATGAGCTCAGACTCAGAACTTTTGTTCCATTCTTTTGTTCTTTCTTTTGATCTAGATTGATTCTAAACCCACAGTTTAACTGGTTTCAGACTATTAACATTTTAAGACCTGTTCTTGTCTGTTTTTCTTCCAAGTAGTTAGTACAAACCAATCCAAACTAGTGGTTCTAAGACTGGATATTAACCAAAAAATAAAATTTACCAGACATACACTTTTGAGTCAGCCAAAGACATTGGTATTTTGGTATTTGGAATATTTTGAAGGGAGAAATGCAAGGTATAGAGCAGTAGTATCTGTTGAACAGTATAAATATGTATTGCTGCTATTTCTTTAGGACTATGCCAAGTAGGGTTAAAAAAGGTAAGTGTAATAGAAACCAAATGTTGCTTCTTGAATCAGAGAGTATTTTGTTTGACAAAATACTTTTATTTTCATTTTGCCTGAAATCAGTTGCAGCTGTGAAGGGGTGAAGAGGCAGCAGCAGGGGACTCATGGTATTTGGAGATGGGAAGAACAGCAGGAATATAAAAGCAGCTGTAGCAGCAGCAGGAGTAACAATAGTAGAGAGACAGAGGGTCTGCTATCCAGAGGAATCGAGGCTGGATGGAAGTATTCAGCAGCATGACAGGCCATGCCCACCATAGGGAAGCAGAATTTCAGGAAAAGGCTGGGTGGAGTCTAGCTGAAGAGGAATGAAACAAGGAGAAGTGTTAGATTAAGGCAGCAGCAATACTGAGGGCTAAATGGAGAAGGAAGGAAGTGCTGAGGTCAGAAAGTCCTTTGCCCTAAAAAGTCTCCAGGAAATATTTCTTTAAATATGTGGCAGTTCAGGAATAGTGCAATATTTATGAGTCAATATATTTATAAACATTTATGAACTACCCTAGCACCTCTCCTATATTATTAATACTGTTACACTATTAACATTACTCTTCCCTCTTTTT
>VXBX01007698.1:242134-270479 GCA_013400415.1 Scytalopus superciliaris | reverse complement strand
CTTTTTATATTTTTCTTTCCTTTTTTTTTTTTTTTTTTTTTTTTTTTTTAAGAAAAGACAGTGGATGTCCTGGTGCTAAGCCTCACATTGTTTTGTCTGCTGATTTTCTTTGGAGGTTTGCTGATGCATGCATGTAGAAGGTAGCGTACAATTCTGCAAGTTGTATCAATTTCTGGTATAGGGGAGGTCATGATGATGGTAAACCGTACAATGGATAAAAGTCAAACACAGATCTTCTCAGATAAATTATGTTTGCAATAAGCAGTTAATTGTGCATTTCCAACTACAGTTCTAACCAAGGAGTGCCGGGTGTTACGACCTGGTGAGCCTTACAAGTCTTATCTCACAGCTCCCACCACAGTCACCTGCAGCTTCAGTCTCCCACCCTGCTCTCAGATGTCTTCCTGCCACAAAAAGTGACATATTTTAATCCTATGTTCACTGCTGCCTCTCTACCCTCAGTGTGACTTTACGCTATACTTTTTCAGGTTCTGTATTCAGAATGTTAATCATGACAAAGTTGAACTGCATTTATCATGTGTTAATTTCATAATCCTTGGGTGTTTAGAAAAGCAGTATTTTTACTCTAAGCTGGACAGTTTACAAGAAATAAATAAAAAAGGGAAGTCAGGGTGATAAAAAGGATTTGCTTTGCTGTACTATTAATACCATTCATACAGGAAAGTAATAGTAGTGGTCCTACACCCATTGATAGTTAATGCAGCCAAATTCCTCCATGTCACTATTTTCTGCCTGGCTACACAGCTTTCCTATTGACATGGCAGTGAAGCCTTTCTTGAACTGAAAAATAAACTTGCTCAGAATAGGATGATAAGATACCTCAATATTTGGAAGGTTCAGTATGTAAACAGAACCTCTGCTAAAAATAAATTAATTATTTAATTAATTACTAAATGATTAATTATAAACTAAATGATGAGAAATTATCAATTTTTAATTATGAAGAACACAGGTAATTTTTAAAGCTATAGACATAGTAGCATGCCACAAATTCTCACTTTGCTTGGAAATCTTATGTTCATGCACGTCTATTCAGTTCTTTTAAAATTCTGGCAGGCTAAAGACTAGGCAGGCTGAAGGAGAGCTAGGGAAAGTGTTGAGAAAAATGTCTGCAGTGAAACGAAAAAATGATGAAATGGCTTTACAAATGGTAGATGCCTGTCTAATTGGACTATATTTTACAAAGCATTATTGACTGAGCTGTTCCTGCAGACAATCATAGTCATGGCCTGTGTCACTGTTTTACAGGTATAGATGCCTGGAATTTATAAGCATGCCTGTTCCACGTCCTTCGGATAATATCAAAACTTGGTTAGCAGATGAGACTCACCACCAGGTAGTGTGTCTGTCTTTTTTCTCTCATTACAGCAACATGCATGGTATTGCTTTCAATTGGAACGGTACATTACATTTGGAGCAGCAGGTAACTTTCGAGAAAAACTGGGGAAAACGTATGCAGAATATTTGTAGTGAAGCAAGAAGATGACAGAAAACTTGTGGAGGGTACAGGAAAATGAACTCAGTAGACAGGATGGGGAAAATCCTAAAAGGACTATAATCTCTGGCATGCCTCAAGGTGTTTCCACACTCGATGGGCCAACATTTAACAGAATCATGGAATATGCTGAGTTGGAAGGAGTGATCGCCGTGTCTCCCTGAAGAATAGTCAGTTATGGGATATATATATATATATATGTATATAAACATGTAGGCTGGTTATCAAAGGGAATTTTTTTGAGGAGATCTGCAAGTCTTTAGCTATGCTGTAGTAACCATGCACATTCTTAAAGCAAATAAGAAGGTCACAATGCAAACAATGTAACTAACCTACCCCAGCTGTGCAACTGTTGTGGGACAAAGACTTGCACAGAGGTGTTTGCTTTGGAAGAGCCAATGTGCTGTAAGCTCAGACGTCTGCTTATCTCATGGCAAATTACAAGTCTTTAGTCAACTGGGCAAATCAGAAACAAAATATTTACAGCATTTTCTGTGGCAATCAGTATGGAGCTCCTTGGCTTGCACATTTAATGTTCCTTATTGCTGTGTTTCATTGGGTGAGTTACAGGAAAAAAAAATATGCTAGTCAGGCAGTAGTTTAGATCCCCGTAACTCCATAGAAGCTGCACAGAGAACTGTGCTCCAGGTGGCATGGTAAGATTGCCTATAGCCTTGTTCTCTGGCAACACACAACGAGAAGTCACAGATATGCCCAAACTATGTTTTCTTGGGGGAAAATATCATTGAAATAGACAACTGTAATGAGGAATTTCTCTGCCCTATATACTCAAAATATTTTTTTCAGAGACTATGCAGGTTTTCTATTAAAGTTATTCCATCCTACTGTATTATTGTATTTACACTGTAATATCAAAATATCCTCTAGTAGCCTATCCAGCAGTGTAAGTAACAATTACCAGTGTGAGATGTTATAGCATCTTCTTCCCCAAGGGAAAAACGTATGCATGCAATATTGTGTTTTGGTTTATACTACAGCAATCCACATGACTGCAAACTCTGACAGAAACCAGATTATCTCTATCCACAAATCATAATTTGAATTGCGAGGCAAGAGGCATGAGTTGTTTTGTTTAATTTTACCTACTCAAAACATATTTTTGGGAAAAAAAAGAAAGTGCATATGCCATATAATCGTATTACAAATTACAATACTGAAGTGTTTTGAACTTGCACCTGAAGATCATTCCACAAACCTTGGGCTAGCTCCCAAGAGCAGACCATACTCCTCTTCTTCTCTGTAGTCACCTTCTCAGAAAAACTCCAGAGCTACAGAACTGGCCTAAAGCCAAATCTCTTATTATCAAGATTCAGAGTAATTTCTATGATGCTTCTGGTCAAAATAACTTGACCAAATTCAACACAAAAGGTGCCATATTTACCACCTTTTCTGTGCAAAAATCCTTCTCATGGTTTTTACCAGTAATGGTGTGAAAATTAACTGATAATACCCATTTTGGTCATCACATGTGGGCTGGCAGAATGTAAAGAGAAAACCATCACCATCAAGCCTATATTCTGTATCTCCCTCCATGCTTGAATTGCATGCACTGCTATTTAGGGGTCTTTGTATTCAATATAAAAATAAAATACTACTACAAGCAATGATCACCACAGAAACTGTATTTAATATCACTGACAGAGAAAGAAGTTATTTCTGTCCCCAAATTGTTACCAACACTGAAAAGACCCTTGACAGGCAGAACTCAGCATAGCTGTGTAATTGCTGTCTAGATGACTGCAACAAGTGACTGAGATGACACTGTGATCTTGTGACTCAAGTTGCTGTTGATGGCACTTCTAGGAAAGATAAATTAAATGAAATGTATTGAACACATCAGTATCTCAAATGTTGCTGACACCTGAAACAGCAAAGACATTGGCTTTGGACACACTGAAAGATTTAAGATGACTTTGGGGAATGGTGTTGAGATAATCTGTTTTATCCAACAAATAAATATAACCCCTGAAGGCTATTGTGTGACTTTGATGTAAACGTTAGGTATATAGTCATATCATTCTGGAGAGTGTCAAGCAACAAAATTACGGCTCAGAACAACTAAGCATATTTACCTGTGAGCAGTCTGTAGATTGAGTAACTTATATCATCTCTGATTCCAGTGTGACAAAGTAACCTGTACTAATTCCAGATACACTAAATAAGTAGTGTGCCTGTAACAATATTCATAATTTGTGATACCATTAAATTGATTTGCATTAAATGTAAATGTTGTGCCTAATATAATTTTTATCCAACAGCAACATATGTCAATGCAGATGGAGATGCACTCAGAGGTCATGGTGGGAATACCAGAAGAGAACAGAGATGAGAACATTCAACAACAGAAATGTTTGAAGGACTCTGGATTAGAAGACCTATAGAGATGATAGGCCTTTTTGATCTGCATGAAAGACTATCTTTCTGTGAGGTGGACAATATTCTAATGGATCTAAGAAGACCTGATATGGGAGTTTGTCTGAGCCAAATAATTTGTAGTATTTTGTACTCATGACATTACACAACTTTTAAAATGAGCTTTGAACCACAAACACAAAGCAGTATCTTGCAGTTTATCTCCAACAACAACTGATCTTCAATTCAAGAAACTTGCAGCATCTCAGACAATATGGTCTAATACTGAGGACCACTTGGATTAAAATTAAATTTGTTTCATAATGCTTCAATAGCTTCCAAGTACTGTCTGATAGATCAATACTTTTGAAGACTGGCTGGTCATACAAATCTTATACTGGCTACTCAAGATCTGACTGAAGTGGTCATGAGAAATGGTGGAAGCAGTGAATGTTTCTGGAAACAGCAGCAGAGTCTCACAAGTGTCCTTTAGAGCTCAAAAAAAAAAAAATTGCTGAGTCCCTTCATTGTGTAAGTAGATATCAACCAGAAAGAAGAGCCATGTGTGAAGACATAAGGTCTTTTAATGCCGTGGACTCATTCCTTTGCAGTTAATAAAAGAAGAAAACTTTAGATGGGGTGAAGAAAACTTTAGATGGGGTAAAGAAAACAAAATTTTCTTCTGTATTGCAATTGTTTAAATAAGTTTAACTCAGAGAAGTTAAAGTTCAGAACTAACTAACTATTGTTATTTTTCTCCCTGTCCTTCTAAAGAAACCTTTCCTACTGTTTCCATGAGATAATGAGTCATGCCAGTTCATTTTCAAGTACACAGTCAGAGCAGATTATTTTAACTCTCAGTTGAGACAGTGATTATTTGACTTGAAAGGAAGGAATTGATTTTGCAAGAAACACCTTTTTTGTAGGTGGGAAATACAAATCAGTGGCGGACATAATTTTCTGGAAGGTCTGGAAGACCTAAAGACTACTTTTTTTCAGTACTGGTAACATTTCTGCATGTTCAGAATCATATTGGTTGAAGGAAATAATTGATTACCTTGAAATAACGTATTTTGTATTGTTGTAGAGGACAATATAAAACTTGTGTGGTTTTGAAACATTCAGTTTATAAGATAGACTTCTGTGCACAGTCTTAATTCACCTGAATGTGCTGGTTTTTTGTAAAATATCCCGCTCACCACAATGAAGAAGACTGCACTATTTCTCCTCTCTTACTAAGGCTGATTGGTGACAACTGAAAAGCCCAAGCTAGAAATGTCTGAACAGCAAAAGGACTATTAATGACTTTGTTATAAGATAGAGTTCATGATCTCAGGAAAAAGCAACCAACTTTGGTAGGTTTTTCTCTCCCATTGTACTTTTACAGAAGATAAGGGTGTCCTTACCTTGGAACATCAGTGCTCTTCCCTCCATTCCTGTCAATCTGTTGTGCAAACAACTCATCAGGGAGAAAGGGAGAAAGTAAATGGTAGTTATCAGGTACTGAGTCAAGTTTCACAGACAATTCCTGTAATGTTTCCTTCTCTGTTTTTAGTGCAGATGGGGAAGCCCTCAATCAACATACTCTTTGTTCTCTTGGGTGGTCAGACACCCTCTCTGGGGGTAGACAATGAAACTTATCTCAGTGGCCATGATTCAGTCACGTTTTCTCAAGAAGAGGGGAAAGAGTAATTACTTTCAGATAAAAATCATGACAGGCAGTATTTAGAAAGCAGCATGAACTTACAGATTTATTTCTTCATGCGGATATAGAATTAATAAAATGGAACAATCAGAACATAACTGAGTTAAGTGGGGTAAAGGAGTACCACACATTGGCCACTCATATCCGGAACCCAGACTTTATAGAGTGAAATCAGGCCCCAGTGAATATTATATAGTTCCTTAAAGTATATTATATATATATATATATATACATATATTATATAGTTCTGGTTTGCAGTGCTTGAAGCCCAAAACCAGTGCCAGGATTTAAAATAAGAAAGAGAACATACAGATTAAAATAATTTTATTATTTTACCTGGAAAAAGAAGGATTTTTTCAGATTAAAACTGCTTTCCTTCAAGAGGTCTCAGTATCAGTCAATACACAAAATTTGCCCATATACACATGACAACCTGCAGAGACACATCACATAAAATAATACTCTCATATCGGTTGTGTTGAAAATTAATCCTAAAGTGCAAATCTGACAAGACAAAACTCAGTACCTGGACCCTTCCAAGAAACACTTGACCAATGTATTTATAAAAGTGTAATTTTCCCTTAAAATACAATATTATTCTAAACCTATCCAAGATCTATTCTCCAATAGTGACTTTATGTGCAATATATACATAAAGGAGTATAATCACCTGAAGGCAAAACTATACCACGCTCAGAATGGCATTAAACACTGAAGCACTCAGAAAACACTTAGTGAGTTTGCTGACAACAGTAACCTAAATGGTACAGTGGATATGCCTGAGGGATGGGAGGTCACCCAGAAGGACCTGGACAAGCTCTAGGACCTGGCTCATGGGAATCTCATGAGGTTCCAAAACGCCAAGCAGAAGGTGCTGCTCCTGGGTTGGGGCAACCTCTGGTATCAACACAGGCTGGGGATGAACAGCTCAAGAGCAGCCCTGCTGAGAAGGGCTTGCAGGTGCTGGTGAATGAAAGGCTGGACATGACCCAGCAATGTGAACTTGTGCCCAGAAAGCCAACCATGTCCTGGGCTGCATCAAAAGCAGAGTGGCCTGGGGATTGAGTGAGGTGATTCTAACCCACTACTCCACTCTGTTGAGACCTCACCTGGAGAGCTGTGCCCACCTCTGGAGTCCTAGCACAGAAGAGACATGGACCTGTTCGATTGGGCNTGGGGATGAACAGCTCAAGAGCAGCCCTGCTGAGAAGGGCTTGCAGGTGCTGGTGAATGAAAGGCTGGACATGACCCAGCAATGTGAACTTGTGCCCAGAAAGCCAACCATGTCCTGGGCTGCATCAAAAGCAGAGTGGCCTGGGGATTGAGTGAGGTGATTCTAACCCACTACTCCACTCTGTTGAGACCTCACCTGGAGAGCTGTGCCCACCTCTGGAGTCCTAGCACAGAAGAGACATGGACCTGTTCGATTGGGCCCAGAGGAGGACCACAAAAATGATCAGAGGGCTAAAGCACCTCTCCTATGAAGACTGGCTGAGAGAGTTTAAGTTGTTCAGCCTGGAGAAGAAAAGGCTTCAAGGGAAACATTATTTCACCTTCCAATACCTAAAGGGGGCTCACAAGAGAATGGAGGGGGTACTTTTTACAAAATCATGTAGTGACAGAACAAGGACGAATGGCTTTAAACTGAGAGAGTAGATTTAGATTAGATATTAGGAAAAAATTGTTTATTGTGAGAGTGGTGAGGCACTTGAACAGGTTGCCATGAGAAAGTGTGGATACCACATCCATGGAAGTGATCAAGGCCAGTCTGCATGGGATTTGAGCAACCTGGTCTAGTGTTAGGTGTTCCAGTTCATGGAGATTGGAATTAGACAGTCTTTAAAGGTTCCTTCCAACCCAAAGGATTCTATGATCCTCTGAAAATCTGAATCAGCTCATCTTGCTTGGCCCCATGAATGAAATGTTTGCCTTTACCATTCTGGTAAATGAAACTCTTGTGTATGAGATTCCGCCTTCTGGTATTGAAATGGCATGCCCTGATGAGGCCCTAGACAGAGCATTGCACACCCACAGAGATTGCTCTTCGTCTCCACTTTTGCTTTTGCAGAGGGTTTCAGAGTCAAAGTCACTTTCTTTATCAGAATCATAAAACCCTGTGATATGTCATGACTACAGGTTTTATTCTTTCAGCTCCAAGTCCTGACTTCTGTCAAGTACATATAGCACATAGGGACTTAGGGCTAGGACCATTATTTAGTGCTTGTGATTCTTCTTGAACATCATTGACTATGTAGATAGCAGACAAATCTTTCTGAAGCTTCTGAAGGAATAATACCTCCTTCTCTTTGCTTTTGAAGGAGAAGGATTGCAAGAGGATGATGGGAAGCAGAAAAGCAGCCCTCAGACTTGTGGCGCTGTATGAGCTCTGGTCAGGCTGTCCAATGGTGCCACCTACCGTACAGCCAAGCTACTTCCCATGAGAAATATCGCTCAGGTTTTCAAAAGAGTTTAACTCAGGGCAACTCTGCTGCTTTAACTGCACTGATATAATTAAAGAAGTCCACCTACTTCTCTAACTTAAAGACCTGGCCTTTTTCAGGGAGAAGATACATCTTCCCTAGTTTTAGCTTCCTCAAGTTTGGGTGTCTAGTCATACAGAGCTGTCCAGGGCCATGGGATATTGAGAGATCTCCAGCAATCTCAACATAGAATAGGTGTCCAAGACCAGAAGACAATCTCTTTTTCATTAGATACTAGATGATCAGATTCAGAGTAGATGTCCACCTTTTCTTGATTTGGTTATTCTGGCTCTCCCTACCCAGGTAAAAGAAGATGCTTTGGCCAAAGAACAGCTTAACAGGTGTAGTCTTTGAGCATTTGAGAATCTTCCCAGCACAGTTAAAGCAGTCACAGTTCATGTTTCATCATGTTTCAGACCAAAATTATTAAGCCAGAAACAGCAGTTTTGATGAAAATTATCAATGATCAAGAGCAAGGGCAGAGAACTTGGTCCACAGTGTTTAGGCTGAAGTCCAAGTTCACAGTTTTTTTCTTCTCGCTATCAAGTAGAGAGGCAAGCATCTAACTTACACATAAGTGTGTACTGTCATAAGTTTCACCAAAGTGAAATGTATCAAACAGATAAAGAAAGCATAGGAATGGGGTATGTGTGTGTGTGTATGTATGCATGTAGAAGGACCATAATCAGGGAAATGTTGTCTGTGTGGAAAAAGATGTCAATATTCCTTAGAGCCAAATATATGGTGCAAGTCATGTTCTTAACCATTGCAGATATACATGTTATCAGCTGGCATTTGATTAGCCAGTGCTAACTGACTGGTACAACTTGGTCTACTTGTATCTAAAGGAACCAGATGGCTCCTACAAAGGAACTTTAAAGATAAAGATGAAATTGAGAGATAAAAATACTTTGATGACTGATACAGCACCGGGTTGCATTTAGAGTTATATTACTGCATCTTATCAGAATACACACCTCAGCATATTTTTGGTACTCTCAGAAAAAGTCCAGGGCACAGCTTTGAATGCTAATTGCATATAAAGCCTGTCACCATGCTCTGGTTCTCCTGAAATCTGGCAGGTGATCAAATCCCTACCCTTTTGATAAATAGAGAATATGATTTTGGTATGTATATCAGGAAAAGTTTTGAGTGTCACTGAACAATCAAAGCAATCAACACCTTTGAGTCAAAACTACCATAGCTTTGCTCAGCTTTCCTCTTAATATCCTCTGATTTTGTAAAAGCTTCTAAAGAAACAACAGTTACACATGTCCAGATGCAGTGAATTCAAAGCATGCAAGCATTAAAAAATACAAGTATAAGAGATAGGCAAAGTAAGCCATTAACAAAGAAGGAAAGAATATATGAAAGTGGAGGGAAAGAATGAAAATAATTAGTATTCCAGACCATACAACAATATTATTATGTCATCATTACATCAAAAAGTTAGTTTGGATCCAGTAAACTGGCACTTTGCATTCACAGAGATGAAAAATAATTGTATTTTAAACCTTATTTTGGCTTCTGGCTGTCATTTAGTTTTTTAACCAATGGAGAAAATGAGAAATGGGGCAGTCTTGCAAATATTCTACACCACAACAGCTAACAGATACTCATTTCATCCTTGATTTTGTGGCTACCATGTGGGGAAAGCTTTTTCTAGTTTTTAAACTATAGAGTTGCTTGTTGTAGAATGTTAAAAATGTACATAAGCTCAAAAGGAAACTGGAAAACCCCATGAAAATATATCTATCAAAAACTTTTTAGATACAAAGTCAGCTCTTCTGACTTGTAGTTGTCTGCTTATCAATTGCAAGATAGAGGGAGAGTACTGCCTTCTTGTTTCCTCTCTGGGCTCCTGCTACTAGCACAGTTTGAGAGAAAATTGGACCACTGGTCTAGGTTAGCCATATCTTTAGAGCAGTTGGAGGAATTGTTGAGTCATTGCATGTGTTTACCGACTGAGGAATTAATGAGTTAATGTTGAAACCAAGTGTGTGACCTCTGTCTTCAGGAGAATAGCAAGGCATGCTCCTCAGCTAACACCTAAACTCAAAAAACATCAGAATTCTGTGGCTTCCTAAAGTCACCCAGTTCATCTTCACCAATGAACTTCATCTCCTAAGCAAGCTTTATTTGCCTAGACTTTCAGTGACGGTTTGGCAAGGGATTTTATTCACTTACATAATTTCAGTAGCATCTTGATTCACAGGGTGTTTTTTATAGAATAAACTGTTTTATTTAAAACACATATGATGGGAAAGCTTTACCCCTGATCCTTTTTGGACATTTAATAAAAAGAAATAGCAATGCATATACCATAGACTGTTCTAACATCTGGCAACAATAGAAAGACATAGACACAAGGAAAATTGTGCCCACTTTCTGCAGTCTGAGGAGAATTTACAGTAATATATATTCATTGTATTGTCAATATAGTGAGCTTTGATTCATTGTAAACCTGCTCTACTTGACTGAATTCTGTGAAGTATGAGATATTCAGGATAATACAAAGCCTGTAAATTATTTGCATCCTTACATCTTTCAATTTATTTCTTCATGAAAACCAATAAAGAATAAAATAACAGAATACCTACCTCATAATGTAGCATATAGTTTAGATTCCTTAAATTTGAAGATAGTGTATGTTATAGGGAAAGGCTGTGAAACTACAAGGCTTCAAGATAACCTGCTTCGGGAATTTGTCTTATTCATCTCCTGCTATATTCCTATCCCAGGCATTTGTATTTAAAGTGTTGAGGAAATCACTTTCCAACAGTGGAAAGTAGGGCACTGCTGGGCTTTGTGGGAGCACAGAGTTGCCAGGGGCACTCCAGTGGTGACTGATATGTTACTTCCCTCTCAGATCTAGAACAATGAGTTAGTTGTACCACAGGAAGATTTGGGGTAGAGGCAGCACACTTCACATGATTAAGTTAGTGGAAACATGATGATTATCAGGCCAGGATGATTATTGACTTAGTAAGCCAGTGTGTCCCGTGATCTCTTTAAATGCTGCTTTCCTAGGGCACCTCAGCCCTCAACTTGGAGCACTGCTGATGAGGTGGTACTTTGAAACAAGTAGTAATTCTCACTAGAAATAACCCTTTTATGTTGTTTTTATGTACCTATTTTTAAAAAAGAAATGTAAGTGTATTTTAAACACTAGGTGTCAGTCATTCACCTCATAAAAGCACACTCAAGCACCAGCACATTTGTCTTTAGCAGCAAAAACTTTCCAAGAGAACATGTACAATAATGTGCACACTATATAATAATTTCAATCATGCCAAAGCCAGATGAAACAATTATTCCATAGGGCTGTTTAGCAGCAACACAGATCCCAGAGACAGAAAATGTCAAGAAAACAATTTTGCAGAGAGATGCTTGCATACTGTGGTGAGTATTCACACTGTCACAGCAAAATATTTGTTAATCTGTTGCCTAGTGTTACATGTCTGGTAAATTCCTCTTTCTTTCTCCCCTTCTACTCCAGCTTCTGGAGCATTTGTAAAAAACTTATGTTTCAAAAGAAAGGACACCCTTCCTGACCTCTGGATGTTGCTCCCCACAGGCCAACATTGGCATACAGAAACTTATGCCTTCACCCAAGTTGTTGTGAAAGCTGGGGACTGTTTAAGCAAAATGTTTGTGTTGACAATAGTTTGGGTATTGCTTCTTTTGCCAGTTCTCCAAACAGGCTGGTTGCCTGGTGCTGAACTGCAGCAAGAGTCACTGAACTTAATGGGTCAGGCTCCTCAGGGAGCTCTGCACTAATGATCTTCGATTTTGTGGACCTGGCTTTTAGTGATCTGGTGTCTCAAGAGATGAAAATAATAGAGTTGTGTCCATAGAATAATGATATATAAGAGGAGCTGTTTGCTTAGGCACTGCCATGGGACTGCAGGTGTACTGCCTCACTACTCAAAAACTTATATGTCCTTACTGAGCTCCCAACACAGGTATGTAGGATGTCATCCTGCCATCTCTCTTATGCATGACTTAGGGACCCGGCATTCCCTTTGGATTGCATCGTGGACCTGTCCCAAATGGCCACAGCTCCACTAGATGTCAGGGTGCATACATCCTCTAGGTCAGTGCCTGTAATTTGGCTTTGTAGTTACTGAGGTTTTTTGATTATTCTCTTCAGCTACATTTTAATTCAATGATCTCAGTAATCCTCAAAAAATCTGTTACCTATACTTGAAAGACATTCAGATTGTCTTTCTTTCCTGGAATCATACATGTGTATAATTTCAAATACTGATCTACTTTTAACACAGTGCCGCTGTGTATCTTGAATGGGAGCTTAGTCTAGAGTGCATGAAGAAATGTATTTTACAATTATGATCTCTATTCTTTTAGACATATATTTAAAATTACTGCCTCTCTGCTGTGAGATTCTGTGGATAAATGTCTTTTATGACATGCTGACCCCATAATACACAATGTATTTTCATTCAAAGTGTGACATCCCAAGTTGCTAGGCTTATGTTGCTCTTGATTGTCTGATCCTGGGGTACCAAAGGGTGGATTAGTGCAGCTCTCTCCATGTGTCAGTTCACAGGATGAAGGACCACTGAGGACACGTCATTAGAGGAGACAGGTAACAGCTTTCAGACTAAAAGAACAGAGCTGAATTTTTCAGTGCTCTGTACTTTATGAGGCACAATAGAGCCATGTGCAGTGCTGCCCCATAAGAGCAGCTGAATTTTCACCCACTCCTCACTCAACCTGCCTGAGCATAGGTCACTGCAGAAGGTGAGGGGACTGGATAACCAGTCCTTTTGATGTCCACATGATCACTACCTTTGGGTCTTTTTAATATTATTTGGTTTGTTTGATCTCACATCAGGGCTTTAGTACTTTTTTTATTTCCCCAGTGATGGGGGGCAAGGGGGAAAACCCGGCAATGAATATGTTCCTCATCTATGTGCCTGTGTTCCTGCTGTGATCCCTTGGCCATTCTTTCTTGTTCCCTTTACTTCAGGGTACTTTTGCAGCTGCACTTCATCATTATGGCCATGACAGCTCAAATCAAAAATCTAGACTTATTTGCACAACAGCCTTCTATCAAGACAGCAGCTGCCCTGTGTGGAGTAACATGCAAACACCTATACCCAGATTCATCCCACTTAAGTAAGGTGCCTCTGATAGAAAACCAGAACCCCTCCATATCCCACAGAGAAAGAGAGACACCACCAATGGAAGATTTGTGTCACATAAGGATAGCTGTTTTCCTTCTACTTTTCTCCCTGGCCTTGTGAGAACTCCCGCTTGCTCCCAGACTTACTGCAAGAGCTCTAGTTCAGCACATGAAGTTAACTGAACATAAGTAAGGGAAAATCATTAGTTATATCAAACAGCACAAATAGAAAACTTAGTTAAAATGTAGAAAATAGAAAGATGGGGAAAGCATTATAGTGATGAATAAGAAAATGGCTCTCAGGTATCCTCTGCCTTCAGACCTGTCTTCTGACCATACATGTTAATTTTAAAGTTCTGTCATTTCTATAATTCTTTTAAGCACTTGCAAGATTGATAACCATCACCAAAAATGTCCTCCTGATGGCTTGAAATAACCATTTATTACTCTGTCTAAAGTCAGTTCAGAAAAATGGGATAAATTTTGAACTCTTTATCTGCCTGAAGCCTAAGACTGACCTGGTGTCACGAGTCCTGTCTTTGCCTCACTAAGAACAGGAGCTCACAACAAGAAGCATGTGATACTAAGCTGATTTGATCTGTGAGATACAGTCATAAGCAAAATTGATATCCTTCCAAATTATCATGTGCATTTTTTGTTCCAAACTGGCACTACAAAGCTGAATTTGGTGTTTTACTGCTGAAGTACAACAAATGAGCACCGTAACAAAAGAACTCTATATCCTTCACTTTGGTGATCCTTTCATGGCCATGAAGGTCGAATGAATTGGCCTGACACAGGATCTGGCCTATCCCTTGATGACTACTTCTTTAATGTTTGTGAACGCTGAATATTTATCAGCCTTCTATCTTCTGCCAAACTCTAGCTAAATCTGGCTAGGAGGATTAAGAGGAAAAAAGATGTAACAAAGACATAGATCCACATAGACACAGGATCAGTCCTACTTTGCTTACGTAATAAATCAGGCTGGAAGTTGTTGAGGACACAATACTACTCTGAAAAGTGAAATTATCACATTGCTATTATACCATGCATAAGACCTGACGTTTAGTAAAGTTGGATATATGTAACTCAATTAAATCAGTCTCACACATATTAACAGAACTTCAGCTAATGAGCTCGTTGGTATATTTCATACTTAATAGAGTCCAGTGTCATCCACAGGGAGAGGGAGAAGTAGATACCACCTGATCATCACATCAGGATGAAGATATATTTTCCTTGGCTTAAAAAGCCAGTATAATTGTGCAAGCAGGAACTATTTCATAACAAATCTGAAGCTCCTGAAACAAATGTTATTTCAATATTGGAAAATCACACAGGAGAAAAGATTAAAGTATATTAGTTTTGGTCAGCTGTCAGGGGTGGGTTGCCTGGGGTTTTGTTTTGTTCTGTTTCTGCTTTGCCCAGATTATATAAAGCAGCAATTTGATCTCTTGGATAATAACACAAACATCCTGTCAAGACAAACTGATGGTCTATCTAGTTTTTTTCTATGTAGTGTGTGTGTATGCATTATTTACTGGTTTCAAGAATTTTTGGAATTACTCAGAAGGTAAAAAAGAGCAAACCAGAATATATTACAAAAACACTGTAAAAATTCAGGGTGCATCAGTCACTCAAAAACTGACTGCAGGTCTCTTTGTCCAACCTATAAAGAATATGATATATCTAGATAGTGAAAGGCAACAGAGGTAAAAGGTGTGAAGTAGCTTCCACTTGAGAAAGATCTAGGTAGTCTAGGGTCTTTTGGTCCAGAACAGAGGTAGGTAAAGGAAAGGATAATTATAGTGTTTCTAAATGAAACAATTGGCTATTAACTAAGCAAACCTGATACTTCTGTTCCAATCATTAAAAATATTTGCCAAGGAGTGCTGTGAGTACTGGTGGTCAAAACGTGTCCAAAAGGTGATGAAAAAATCTCATACAGTAATGCTTAATTATCAAGAACTACCAAGCACACTTCTGTGACTCAAGAAGCCACTGAGCTACTGTCCTGGTTTTGGTTGGATTAGATTTAATTTTCTCGTTAACCAGCTAGAGGAGGAGGTTGCATTCTATAATTGGCTCCTTCTTATGTCTTTCTTTTGGCCTTTCCAGGTATGCCAGTTGGAGGACTGGTTGGTTTAGCAGCGCCAGGTGCCCTCCTCACCTGTCCTGGGACTTTGTCCGTTGTCATGGGGTCCTCCAGACAGGATACTAAAGGACTAAGAGACTGTCTTGACTGCCTGGGGAGTAGTGGGATTTTGGGAGATTAAGCCATGCTCTCCCTGGGAGGGAATACAGAGGTGATTCAGAGCTGAACTCCTATCTTTTTGCATGGGCACCTTTTGGCGATGGAAAGGTGATAAACAGTTTTTGAAGTTTAGATAAGCTTATCACCTTTGAACAGAGTATGAGTAGGTGTGGCTCATATCTTCTTCCTGGAATCTGCTCACTAGAAGACTATGGAAAGTTCCTAAGAATGAAGATCAATGTTAAAATATAACCTCTCACAGTAATAACGTCCTGTAGAACAGCCATCCATGATTTGGTGAGGGGCATGTGACTTTCTGTGGCCCTTTCGAATGGCCACGCTGGCAGCGCTATGGGCTGTGGGTGCAGGCACAGCACCGGCTACAGCAGCTCCTATCTCTGCATGAGGACATGCAGAGATGCATCAGCTGTGACTGGCAGGCACAATTCAACTTTTGATTTCCTTCTCCACCTCCTTCCTCCCCACCTTTAACAGAAAAATGCTTGTCCAGAGTCGCTGCCTGAGCATGGATGTGGAACAAGGAGAATCTGTTTTGTTCAAAACAAAACTTTAAACTTGCTCAATGTGTTCTGCTTTCTCTGCTTTGCTGTGTGATAAAGGAGATAATGAAGTTGGAGATAAGAGAAAAAAGAAAAAAAAAGGTTATCTTGATCTGTTTGTTTTTTTCCCTGTAAGTACTGTGCATTAGCTGTCGCTAAACTTTGTTTCTCTTTCTTAATGTGACATTGATTTCCGCACAATTTATTAGTTGCTTTTGTTATTTATTCTGTTTATCATCCCTACTAATCTGAATTTATTCTTCCCTAATTTATCTGTATTTCAACAGAACTGGCACAGAACACAAGCCTGATTGACACTATATTTCCTACCCATGGTGAGAGTGGTGACAGAGACAGGCTGCAGCCTCACACAGCACTCCTTACAGCATAAGGTGGGCTTCTTCTTTCAGCAAAAGAGAAAGGAAAATCTTGTCTTTCATAGTTTCATGGTTGGTAACTGAAGGATGGGGAGAAAACCAGAAAAATTTCACTTTACAAGCTCACACAGAAGGCCACAATTTACAATGAGGAAAGTAACACAAAACCAAGGCAATTCCATTATAGCATTGTTTTCCACTCATGCAGAAGAGCAGTGAAAGGCACTGAGCATTTACTCTGACTGTTCCTTAAAGCTGAGATTTGGTCCTCTTGTCACACAAGTGAAACAAGAAAGATTCTCTTCTGAATGACACTCAGTTAAAACAACATAAATGGGTATATACTGGAGAGAGGCAGAGGAGCAGTGGAGGTGGAAACTTCTATTTATTTCTTTTAAGTAACTTAAAGGTAGAATTTACTAGCTTTAGAAGTGCTTTTCATCTGCAACTAGTTTTTATGACTACTCCACATCACTGAAGCATCTTCTACAGTAAGCATGTAACTGGGATTGGGCAAGCAGTTGGCTCAAACAGTATTTCCTCGCAGTTATCCATGGATTGCTGATATTCTCTGTAGCTGAGTGGTTTTCAGAAAGTAAAAGCATGGAATATAACTGTCTAGTTATGAAATATCAATACAGCATAAAAACTACTTTGCTTCCTTTTATATGCAGAGAGACTCTGTCATACACAAACACAAAATCAAAGGAAAAAAAAAATTCAGGAAAAACAGATACAAATCTTCAGCCTGGTTTTTCATACCAGTACCACATTTTAAACAGATGTAAATAGAAAATATAGGTTTGAAAAATATGTTCTTTAACAAAAGTAGAATGCTTCTTTTCAGCCCCAAAACAATATGATCTTTCCATGAGCCCTCCCAGCCTCTCCTTGCCCTTTCCAGGTTGTCTTCTAAAAATACCAAGAAAAAAAAAAGCCCCTAAATACATGTTCTTCCTCTTTAGATCTAATTTGATAAAGTCTGCCACCCTCCATTCTCCATATGCCTGCTGGTCATGGCTATCACAAAGTTAATATTGTTACCAGAAATGAGCTCAACTTAACTCAAAACATGTGTTTGCCTGCACAACAGCATTTTAGATAACTTTGCTTACATTTCCCTATCCTCAACTTTTCTATGGTTTGTGTGTTTGAAAACATCATTTGAAATTCAATTACATTTACTGCAATTCTGAGAAGGGCCTCTGCTTCCCTTTTTAAAACAGCTCACAGAGAAAAGAAAATGGGGGCTGTTGAGCAAAAAACCCAAGCTGCTGCTAGTGTAATAGGCTGTCTGTAGAGGCTGGCTTTACCCTTCCTCTTTTAAGCAGATTTACCTCTTTAAGGATATTGCCATGTGATCACTTCCAGTTCATTTTGTACTGAAGGACCGTCTCAGCAGTCAGTGGTAACTACAGCTGGATCAGCTGATAACAAAGCAAGAAAACATCCTGGCTGAAGAGACCCCCCCCAGCCCAAAAATGACTGATATTTGTGAAAAAACTGGAAGAAGAACCAAACTCTACCTACACACAGTGACCTAAGATGTTGCTTTGTTTTAACTATTTTTGTATTCTTGCTCACTCTTCTAGATACAGGCAATCTTCAGGGTAATCAGTCATTAGAAACACAAGAATAATTTTTGTTATTTTTGGTTCAGATGACAAAAGATGAGCACTATGGACTACCTTTCTGGATGCAAAATTGTCTTCCCTGAAGGCAGAGGATTGCCAAATCTCCAATGGCTAAAACTAGAGTCTCCATCCTCTTTACTGTAGGATCATCTATGGAGTATATAAATAGGTCACTTGACTCGTGCCTCCATGAACAAGGAGCTCTTTCCTCAAGCCTGACTTCAAATCTTCAGTACTATTTGGGGCACTAATAACCTAAGCGTAACAGAACAAATATCTTCTGAAATTTGAGATTCTGATACAATTTTCCAGAAATACAGGCAAATTGGTACCTGAGAGAGCAGAAACTTATTTAGCTAGTTGTATGACAGGCAGTCCCTTGTTCAGTTCAAGGGAATATTAAATGTCCATTTATCTCCCTGATCTCTTTGTCACTATGAAGTCTGCAAAGAGCCCAAGCAAAGTGTCCAGCACTGCCTGTTGAGTACTGAGACATCACTTTTAGGAAGACACCAAAATTTGGATGAACATGACATGGGACTTCTTAGTAATGCTTAGTGTGTAGATGTGAGGAGTTTACATTAAAATTCACCTCTAATCAACATGAGAAAGAAGACAAAGAAATGAAATCTTATTAAATGAAGTATATGAAAAGAAAAAAATAAAGACATAGTAAAAACTATAGGCATAAAATGCAAATATTGAATTCCAGTGTAGACTTTAAAAAATATATAAGATTACTATCACTCTTTATGACAATGGCAAGAAAAAATATGTATAAGAAAAAAATTCTGTCGTTGAATTTTCATCACAGTTTTCATCTGCTGAAGAAGTTGCATTTTGCTATCATGGGCTGAAACATACAGACAAATAGTTTGAATTCCATTTGGTTGGGACTTTTTGATTCAAAAATCAAGCTGCAAGAAAGATGGAATGTGTGAAGTTAACTTTCCTTTCCAATTTTTTGTTCATAACCTTTTGCATATATGGGTTCACTTGAGAACAGATGAAAGAAGTTGTAAAACACCACAAGACAGACATCAATCAATGGAGTTCTGCATGAAGTGGTAGTATGTCAAACATAAACCTGGGGTTTGTGAACCTCAAGACACTGCAAAATGTGTCTTGCTAAGCATTTCAGTTTTTGCTACTTTATTACTCTAAATAGTGCTTTTTAACAATAAAGAACTAATTGAAATATATGACTATAAACAAAGACTCAGCACTAATCATAGCTCTTCATCAGACTTGATGTTTATGTGTTATTCTTGCATATTTTTATGAAGGCAGTACTCTGGGTAAACATAGGTGCTTGAACTTCTCCAATTAAAAGTCAGTCTGGAAAAGCTGCCAAATGACAAAACCAAACACTATATACTGCATATACACGCTTACCACAATGGCACTTTGCAAGTCTTCTGAAGACTTACCTGAAATCAGATCTTTCATGTTTGTAACAATTCTTTCTTTGTGAAAACCACAACAAGGTAAAAGGTTTAAAAAAAATAATAAAATTATTTCGTTTGTCATTTTTCTGCAAGAAAAATGGCAGCTACCTATAAAACCCCCAATTTCTGTCATACTTCTACTTTTAACAGCAAGATTTTAATACTAAAATCTTTGTCAAGTATATTCAGGAATATGCAGTGACAAAAGATTTGTCAGGAAAGACCCTGTCTTTTAAGAAGGCAACTCACACACCTGGGAAAAAAATCACAGAGAAGCTTTTAAGCACTCAAACCTCTCAAAACCTGAAATGGACACAGAAATCCTGAGGCTGCACAAAGGCTTCAAACAAATGTTATGGGCTTAACATAAGTATGTTCATCAGAAAATTGTAGTGGATGGGAGGAAGTGATAAGGTTTAAGTCTGGCTATAAAGAAAGGGAACTGATGTTAAATATGAACTTGAATGAATAAAATGGCTGACTGTTGAAGAAAGTCAAAATAGATGATTACTATTTTCTAAACCAATTGTAAGACACGGTGACTTGTTGTTTCCTTCAATTTACATACAGACGAAATTTAAGTTTAGGGTAATCAGACCCACCATGTGTTCCTTGGAAGACAGAAGAAGGGAGAAGAGTGGAAAAAAGAGGGGAAGATAGGGTGTTATAGGGATTTGGTTTGCTTTGCTTTGCTTTGTTTTTAAAGAGAGAACTGGGTTGTTTACACATCTGTGCAAGCCCACCAGTATTTAAAATGTAATTATGCAAAATGAATTTCAAGTGCTGAAATGCTAGAGTTTATGCTCTCAACACCTGGAGCAAAAAGAAGGACAGCTTAGGTGACATATTTCAGGTCTCTCCTGAGTTTCTGTGGGGGGTAAAGGTTTGATCCCAAATCCTTTCACTTTGTTAGATATTCCAATTGCTTAGTTTTTGACAGTGTATTTTCTTGATTTTATAAACACAAAAATTATAAACTTTCAATAGTTGAAATAATTCAGCTATAATCAAGACATCCAGGCAATTTTCTAAATATGACTTATCCTCATGACTGGCACACAAAGCCTTACACATGAAAGAAACTCAATTGAAAAAAATTATATATACTCAGTGGGAAAATCCAGATTTGTGATATTTGCTCTGGAAAGGTATCTTGCCAGTTCTGTGGCCTTCATTTGAGGGTTCTTTAAAGAGTACTAAATTATTGATTTTATCACTTAGGACAGATATAATTTTTTATAAAACATCTAGTTTGCACTTTGAAACAAATATTGCAAAAATATAATTCATCTATTTTATAAAGTTATATAGAAATAGATTACAAAGTATAAAATAGGTTGTTCTGAGTCTTCTCTTTTTATTGACATGTCTGGCATAGAGTAATCAATACCTAATTAACACTGGGACTAAAAACAAAGTCATCTCCAGGAACAATAAAATACAAGCTTTTGCTTTTCAATTTAACAAATGCATATTATGGGTATTATGGGTTAATTTTCAGCAAATGCTATAATAGAATTGAGTTTTTATTTATGCATGATATTTTGAGACTTAGAAATCATGGATGAATCTATCTTGGTCAGCCAATGGTCAAAGTTCTCTGAAAGACTCTGGACGATGCAGGAGTTATCAGCACTCTGTGCGTGACGTCGTGGCACTGGCTGACAGCTCTGGTCGGGCATCAAATTGGCAAGTCAAGGCTGCCAAGCATGCGAAGGTAGAAAGTGTCAGCATCGCCCTGGCTAAAATTTTATTCTCTGTGCATTTGCTTTTCACTCCCTCCTCTGCTCTGTAGGATTTGGAATTGTTTAATCTGCAAGTGGTGCAACCAAAGTTGAATAGAGAATTAAGAACTTCCCGCAGACAGCAGTTTCCACCAGATTTGCCCTAAAACTTGAAAAGCGCCAAAGTAATCAAAATGACCATTCATATGCTTAGCTAGGCACGTGTCTGATTTTACTGAGTTTATTTAATTTTCTAAATCACTTTGGGGCATAAGCTGGTATAAATACAAGAAATTCATATAATGAAACTAGAATTTTATGCCTAGGAAAAATGCCAAGATTCATAACCATTCCCCCAGCTAAATTCTACTTTGCCTGATTTTCTGAATTAAGTGGTGGTAATTATGTGCCTAATATGCATTTCTAGTTAACATGCTTGTCTCTATAAATTCAGTAATTGCTTATTCAAACAAGGCAACAGGCATGTAACACATAATTGGCGTGCACAATTACCTCATTTGCATCAGCAGTCACTGTAATTTCATGTCAAAATTATTATGTGTGAAATCATGAGAGTATTTTGGAAGACATTTGAAACCCAAATGCAAAACAGAGGCACAACGTAAGTTTCTAAATCAATAATCTTTTCCCCTTTAAAAAAATATTCTCCTTCCATGGGGCTATTCTGCATTCTAGTGCATTTACCTGTCTAATTTTTGCCTTCCTTAACCTACTGTGCTGTAATCAAGTCTGTAGAAGACTGTGAACAATTATTCCCATGACAGGGATAGAGCTTCTGTGTCCTGTGTCAGCTAAAGAGTGTTAATGTTCTTCCATGCATGTTCAAACCCCTTATTGATGGAACAAATTAAAAGAAGTTGAGTTTCATTTTCACTGTGGAATGCAAGACAGGATGAAAACAGAGCATTAGAGTAATTTAACAAGGGGAAACACAAATAACTGTAGCTTTGTTGGTGTTTCTAGAAAAGGAGAGCTGGAGCTGATTCTTTCTCAGTGCCTGTGCCTGGCTATATCACAATTTTCAGCTCAGCTCTACATGAACTCAAATGTTAATTTTTAATATTTAGCTGGTTTTCAACTTTTCAGTTACTCAGACATTCAAAGCCATTTTATTTCCCTGCTTTCCCCAAAGAGTCAACATTTATGATCCGCAAAGTTGCTACTCATTAGTCCAACACCATAACTAGTGACAGCAGAGTATTAACTTAAGTAGATGCTACTTTGTCTTTAGGTGTTTGTGGAGGGTTTTATCCCTCCACAGTTTATCCCCATTCTCCTACTCAAAGGTGCATGTCAAATGGCTGTGTCCTCCTGTGGAAGAGATTGTTTGAAGCCTGAGTGCAGAGCGAGAGCTCTAGCCCTCTCAGAGCTGCTCCTGAGCCCACAATGGATGGGGCCACAAACAGCCCTGGACAGAGGCTCATGTCATCAGACAGTGCTGAGACCTGCCCTGGCACAGTCAGTAACTCAGGACACTTGCCAGCTATTGCTTAACATCTGATCAAACCTAAGAAAAAAATACCAGTTTGAGTCCAATCTGTGATTCTTAAAATATGAAGTCCATCATCTGAAGGCACTACGGCGTAGACAGAGACTGCACCTTCTATGTGAGTTCTCGCACTTTCTGTGTGTGTATAATTTACATGACATAAAAAACGTCTTACAAGTGGGAATGAGCAAGGAAGGCAGACTAACTGATATATTAGACTTCCAGGATAGTGAAGAGTATTGAATATGCAATACTTTGATGTGTACAGTGAAATCACTTTTGAAATCTGATTTCATTGGATCCAGGGAGTAGAATGAAGTCACCATAATACAGGGAGAAATGGTCACAGGAACAGAGCCCAAAGCCAGGTGACATCATTGACTTGTCTTTCCTCTTGTGCTGCCTGCAAGACACAAATAACTTCACTGTGTGTGTTTGCAAATGAAAAAATGCTTTGTCCCTGACACAATGTGAAAAGATGTCTGTGTAGTTCAGGATGCCATAAAAGGTCCTATTTTAACATATAGGGAATACAATTTCTTGCATAAGTTATAAAAAGTGGTAATTGTACATTTCTTTTGGAATATTAGAAAAATCTTACTTTTGATACTTTAGTTAATTTATGTCAAACCTGGCTGGCTTGTGAACAAAATGTTTGGGAGTTCTCATTTATTAAAACTGTTTTGAGATCCATCAGAGTCCAAACCTGCTTGCATTTAGCTTGCCAAATGCTGGAGGCTTTCCCAGCTATTGCTCATATTTGGAAGACACGAGTTCTCTTGATCCCCCCAGCAATGACAGCTCTTGCACCAGCCTGCTGCTATAGAGGAATCTCTGCTCCTTCTTGGACAGCCTCAAGCAATGCTTCAGAGAGCTGGGCACTTTCAAGGGTGCCTCATCTGCTCTGTTTTAAGAATCACAGCAGGTTTTTGTGAAAAATACTTGCTGTTAGATCGAAATCACTCTTCACAAAACACAGGTATAATTATTGTGGAAATATGGCTGTTCTGGGGAGGGGTACATTCAAAACAGCCTATGCGGAAAGAATTGGCTGAAGAAGAGAAGAAAATAAGCAATAAGATCTTCCTAGAGCAAGAACAAAATTTAAAGGCCTTGTTTATCTCCCTTTTCAGATGACATGCTGTAGGTGACTCCTTGGTCTACGAGATAGGGATCTCTGCTCCTTGATTGCTTCTCAGTGCAGATAAAAATCTTCAGCGCAAACTTTTTCTAGATAAACTGTAACAGCTAATCTATAGCTCTTCTATGGGTCCTCCAAAGTTTCAGGAGGATTCAAAAGCCCTTCCCAAAGTTTACACACTAGCAAAACCCATTAGCGTTCAACATCCTGGAAAAGTAAGTAAGGTTTCCATCTGTAGCAATGCAACTGTTCAGTGCATTGTGCTATTTGCATGAAAGTATCTGTTCGCATTTCCTTGACTCAGTAAGGAATACAAATCCAGCACTATGACCGAGGTGTACCTTTTTTCTGATAGTGACATCAGCATAAGGACATTGTGTCCCCTGCATATTTCCCCTTCATGGTCTACTGCTCTCATATGTCTGATTCCTGCACTGCCCTGTAACTGGCCTAAAATATTTGTTGATTTTAATCTTAATTTAAATTGACTCAATACCTGACTTCAAGGTCAAGGGAATGCTGTTCAAAATATCTTTGATGTTATCAAATTTTGTGCAAGATTTAAACTCAGAAGCACTAAAATATACTTAAATGGTGATTGCAATCTTCTAGGACAGTGCCAACAACAATGGTGGAATGTGGAAGTTTTCAGGAGCAGAAAATTCACTTGGTTTATGAGAGATTCAATCTGCTATCAAAATTAGAATGAACTGTTCAGTGTATCATAGGTTCACAGGGCTCAGTTCCAAGTACCAGCTTTGCAGATCTTTCTGTGATTGAATTTAGGCATGTTGGAGTTGAAATGCGATGATTCTCAAAGTCCATGTGGGAAAAGAAACTTAGTGATATGAGAAAGCAAACAAAAATTCTAAATGAGAAAATACCAATGTAGATCAGTTCCATTTAAAAAAAATAAAATCCTATTTTCCTGATATTCCTTGCTCAGTAGTTCCAGAAGCATGGAATGGCTAGTATGCTTTAATTTTTGGACAGTTTATTCTTGTGAGGAGTTGATTTTAACTAAAAAAACATGAGTGTGGTACCTGTGTCTTTCAAAACAAATACCTGAGACAAGGATTAAAATGCTTTCCAAAGATAAGAATATGAAGTCATCTCAGTACATCCTGAGATTAATGACTGCAAAATCTAGCATTATTTTACAGTGATATATTCTTTTTTTGCCCCCCTAAATATATTTTATTCCAGATGCCACAAACATTTGCTGTTAAGTTGAGCACAGACAGTAGTTGTGGAAAGCATTTAAATTGCTTCAACACATCCTCCACTTGACAAGCTGCTGAAACACCAATAACATTTCATATCATCAATGGGTAAAAATTTGGTGGTGGTTGGTTTTTTTCCACGGTAGGTCAGGGCATGTTGTAGCTGGATCCAAATTTCTTGAAATGAACTGCTAGCCGGAAGGTTATGAGCACTGATTTGCTATCGCTGTAGCTTGCATGATTGCAGCCATACAAGAGGCTGTCATTTTCCAATGAAAAGCCCAAACATCTGTAAACAGGAAAATAGATCTATTTCAATAATCTAATTTGACTCTGAATGTCAAAGTTGGCATTCAGCAGCAGAAAAATCCAACAACTGCATTTAGTCATAATACATGAAAGCAACTGCATTTATATGAAGCTAAAAGCAGTATGGAAAAACATCATTCTTAATGTTCTTATCTTACTTTCAGTATCTCCTATGTAACTGCATGTGCAGATGCTTCTCCGGAAGAGCTCTTAAGCTGAATCCTTATCTCCTCTCCATCACTGTGTGCAGCTGCTGGGGGAGGAGGGGGAGGGAAAGCAGCTGGAAATCCCAGGGTGTGCTTCATGGAGTTTCCTGACCATTTGGGACTCACCAGTATGTGCAGGAGCCTTCATCACCTTATGATAATATTGGCATTAAATCAGTGCCTGCCTGGTGCCCTGTCTTTGTGCCCTAGAGATAATTCACATGTTGCAGGCTAAACCTTGTTGGCTGTCACCTGTTTCCTTTGCAGGCTCATCCCTCATATGTTGTTCTTGGGGACAAGTATTTATTCTCTGCAAACACAGATGCAAATCAAGACGAAATCATATTCTTTCTCTCCCTTACCCTTTCTATCATCTTAACTTCCACTGAAGTTAAGTTGCCATGAGCTTGCTAAATGAGAACTGAATGACATTATGGGCTCCAGAAGCTGAAACTGTGACAGTGATACCCATGAATCTCTGCAATAAATAGGTCAATGCACAGTTTCCTTGTGTGTGGTACATAAAAGTTTATTTTCAGAAACAGTGTTATTTCTCTCATGACCTGAAAAGCGGGCCAGGATTTTAGTAGTGCAGTCCCAGACATTGAGTGAGTTTTGATCCAGTCTTGAAGTGGTTATTTAACCATCAGAACGTCTCCATTCATACTGCAATTTCTAAGAGGTGTTTCATTGCTTTGCCTTGCATGTTTTGCTGGACACATTCCAAAGCAGTTAAACACTGAAAGATTAAATAATGCTCTGAGAGAATCCTGATGTGGTGTCCTGCCCACTGTACTCAGCAGGTGAGGACTCAGGGAGAAATGAGCTACATGGGATGAGATAGTTTTATGATGAGAGAGGGAAAGATTACTGAGTTTGTATTGGCTCCATTACTTGTTCTCTCTTTTTAGCAATGGAAACACCAGTAACTAGTTTGAGGATTCTTAGTATCTCTTCTGTTTTACTTTTTTTTTTTTTTTTAAATATGGGGAAGGTACATAGACAGAAGGTTGTACTCATTTTAGTAAAACATGTTTTCTTCCAGGAATTAATTTGTAAATTACTATTTAGATATTCTCTTCTCCCATGTAGTGCACCATAGTTTCCTACCTATTATTGCTTATGTATTCTTTAATTAGTCAGACCTTTTTCCATACATGTGTTCACTGTCAATTCAGGTTGCATTCTTCTCAGCTTCTTTACTGTTTTAGAAATGGGAATAAAGACCCTTGACTGCAATGCAAGGTTTTTCCTTGGTGACGGAAGCTCTGCTTTTTGCTGGGAAAGACCAATGGAAGCAATGTTGGGTATTTTGCAAAGGAATGTGCCAGAGGATTGGAAATTTCAAAAATAGGTCAAAATACCCCATAATGGGAGATGGAAGCAGCAGACTTCTTCAAAAGAGAGTAACTAAAAGTCACAGAAATTATTTTTACCCTCTGTCTTTCTTAACATTATAGGACTGTAATACTATAATTAAGTAATTATGTAGTATTATTTATTATTAATGTATATCATTAAATCTTGAAGATCCTAATTTTATATAATCTTAAGGATTATATAATCAAATGGTAATCATAAATGCACTTGTACTGCTGTGTCTTCTATAAATTATTTTATAGACCAGATGGCAAAATTTGCTTGGACATCTTTTCTGTTTAGTTATGCAACTAGGGCAATATTTTGATTTATATTTGAAGGACTTCCCATGTGATGTTGGCATATGCTGATGAGAAAAGAGAAAGAGAAGAGTAAGTGACTGACAGATTTCATTTGATACAACATACTCCAAAAATTGAGGATGTGCTCAAAAGAGAAATTAGTTATGTTCTATCCCTGAATTTATAATTCTATTATGCTCTTTCCCAGAAAACAAAAGCACAACACAAAGGAAAAAAAAAATTATTACTTATTGGAAATGTTCTTAAGGATACACATGGCAAGGATAACATTTAACAAAGCAGTATCACAGAAAATTGAACATGCAATATTGACTGTAATAATAAAAACACGCTTTTTCTAAGTGAAACAGGTAATCCCTTCTAATAAACAAAATGCTTTATACTACCCATTAATTTTTTTATTATTATTGTATTTCAGTGCTTCATATCTTGAACTATTCATTCTTAATTTCTATGTTTTGTAGGGGTCCTTACTTGTGATTATTTTATTGCCTGATTTTTTTTAAAGAGATGTTTAACTTCAGACAAAGGGGGTTTTTTGTTTGTTTGTTTGGGTGTTTTTGTTTTTGTTTTTTGTTTTTTTGGGGGGGGGTTGTTGGGTTTTTTTTGTTTGTTTGTTTAGGGGTTTTGTTTGTTTGGTTGGTTGGTTGTTTTTTTTGTTTTTTTTTTGAGATTCAGACTTTACNTGTCTCTCTTATGCTGTGGTATCCTATTCTATTTTTTAAACACTGAATTTTTTTAGTTGTTGACATTGAAACACTTATTTTAGTGAGAGGGAAATCAAACACTGGAACAAGTTTCCTACAGAGGTGTTTGATGCCCCAAGCCTGTTAGTTCTTAAGAGGCATTTCGAAAATGCCCTTAATACCATGTTTTAAATTCTGGTCAACCCTGAAGTAGTCAGACAGTTGAACTAGATGATTTTTGTAGGTCCCTTCCAACTGAAACATTTTCTTCTCTTCTCTTCTCTTCTCTTCTCTTCTCTTCTCTTCTCTTCTCTTCTCTTCTCTTCTCTTCTCTTCTCTTCTCTTCTCTTCTCTTCTCTTCTCTT
>VXBX01007698.1:177776-241933 GCA_013400415.1 Scytalopus superciliaris | reverse complement strand
TTTTTTTTTTTTTTTTGGCAATAACTAAGCATGCTTATTCTTTTAGGTAAAGGCTTGAAATTTATATAAGAGCTGTGTCACTACCAGACATTATCAAAGTGGAGCATTCCCAATGTATAGACAAATACCCTGCACAACAGGTGACCGTCCTTAACAGGACATCCTCTTTTTTCTTCTATAGCTCCCAGATTCATTCAGTGTATACCTTTCATAATTTCTTAGCACATTGAGTGGGTTCCTGCACCGAAAGACTCCTTCAGGATCCAGCTGTGATCCATTAATAAAGCAGCTTATTTCTGCTGTGGACCTTCTTTTCTGTCACAGTGCATTGCAGACTCTTGTCCATCTTGTTGTACATTGGGAGACCAGTGTCCTTCTGCAGAGCTACTTTCCAACTGGTCAACCCACAGCACCTACTGGAGCCCAGTGCTATACCTCCCTGATTGCAGGACTTTGCATTTCCTTTTGCTGAATTCTGTAAGATTCCTCTCTGCCCAGCTCTCCAGCATGTCAAGGTCCTTCTGAATGGCTGCACAACTATGTGGTGTATCTGCCACTCCTTCCAGTTTTTTATCATCTGTGAATTTGCTAAAAGTGCAAATTCATTGCTCCTGCCACATTACTGACTCCCAGGGTATACCACTAGTTACTAGGGTCCAACAGGGCTTCATGCCATGGATCACAGCACTTTTGCCCTGGTAGCCCAACCAGTTTTCAATCCGTCTCAGCTCTTATTTAACCTGTACTTTGTCAGCTTGTCTGTTGTTGAGGCATACATTTAGTACCAGTAGTTTGGTGTGCAAGACTGAACTGTGGGTGGTGAGAAGTGGCTGGAACCCCAAGCGAAAGGTCATGAACTAGCTCCGACCTTTTGCACAACAAAGGACACGTGGACACTCAGAGATACAGCAGGAGCCAAAAGTTCAGCAGGAAGACCCTAGACTATCATTCACATAGACTAGAAGGGTATAAAAGCCCAGGCATTTGACTGTTTGGGGTCCCTTGAAGGCACCCAGCTTGAGTTGTATCTGTTTTACTGTGCTGTGAATGAACTGCTTGAAGGATCTAAATGTCTGAGACTTTGCTATGGGAAACCTGGGGTCGAGCTGGTGAGGCAACTTTGACTGTATGAGAGTGGTGTGTGTGGGTAGTTCAGCAAGGCACCCATCAGCTCACTGAAGCCGCCCACTGTAAATGGGCTTCAAACCTAACAGTTACAGTTTCTGGTGGTGGGAGTGTGACAGCCAGGGTGGCTTCTGGATTGTCGGACAGGAAAGTTTCCTTAACACTCTGAGGATGTTGTGGAAGTCAATGTCAAATGCCTTACTAAAGTAAAAACAATCAGTATCCCCTGCTCCTTGCCCTCACCTATCCTATCAAACAGTCTCCTTGTTGCAGAATGCTGTTAGGTTGCCTCAGCAGGATTTCATGCATTTGGAAATGGTTTACAGGTTTACTTACTGCATCACCTTTCCAGGTGAGGCTGATCAGCCTGTAGTTCCCCAATCCTCCTTCTTTCCCATTTTGAAGTTTTCTTTCCTCCAGTTTGCAGGAATCAATGTCATCTGACAGCTTCCATAGCACCATGTATGCATCCTGTGAGGCTCAGTAGATTTGTGGACATGGATTTTGATAAAGTGCTCACTAACCTGGTCTTTTTCTGCTGACATTGAGTGTTCTTGGCTCCAGATTTTTCTGCAGTTATCAAGAGCCTGGGCTGGTCTTGTTAGTAAAGACTGAAGCATAGAAGGCATTGAGTACCTTTGCATTTTCTGTATAATTTGTGTCATCAAGTTCCTTGCCTCATTCAGTAGCAGGTCCATGTCTTCCTTAGTTTCCCTTTTACTGTTTTATATACTTGTGGATCCTTTCTTATCACCTTTCACACCCTTTAACAGACTCAACTCCATGTTAGTCTTGACTTTCCTAATCCTGTCCCTGAAAGATCAACCAGATTCCACCTCTTGTATTCTTATTTTTCATGTCTGATTTCAGACAGGAGCTCCTTGCTCATCCATGCAGACCACCTGCCATCTTTGCTTCGTTTTTATTGCTTCATTGCTTTCCTGTCATTCATATAAAATGCTAGGAAAGACTAAGTCATGGTGATACAAGGAAAGACCAGCAAGTGACACTTTTTGAAGTGATTGAACAGGAGCATGAATTTAAGAATGCCAAGGACACTTGAGGATTATTCCCCATAACTTTTCCCATGGGTGGAAGGTGGGTCCAGAGAGTGCAGTAGAGGTCTTTACATGTGCTCTTTGTACCTAATTAAAACAGAGAAACAGGTTCTCCTGTCACAACAATGGGCTGCACTGTCTCAAGTTGACTAAACCAATTTGTCACAGGATGATGGAACTCACTATTTTAGATAAATGGGTCATTCTTCCTATTATCCCAGTCACTCAAAGTACACTGGAATCACTTCCTATTAATGCTAAAAATTACAAAGGATCATCACTGTAAAAAAAGAGATAATCCCTTCTGTTTTGCAGGGCCTTTTGTGGAGTCTGTTACCAAGGCCATGAGTAAGTAAGCAACATTAAATGAAAGTTACTCACAGGCTATTGATTGTTTCAGTTATAAGTGAATGAAAAAGTAAACTGAGACAATTTGCTTTGCTGAACTATGTGGTGATCAAAGAGCCATTTAACACCACCAATGAAATAATAGCAAAGAGAGGAAGGAAGCTGATGAAAGCCTATGAGCGTGCTGAAGGTTGCAGCTGGCAAGTGCAGCCACCCAAGAGCTGCTGCTATGGGTGGAGTAGCTGGCAGAGGGCCAAAGGCTGGCTGTGCGGTTTTAATCCAAAATGAAGTCAAAGGGCTTCTTTTAATTCACTTACATTACTTGCATTGTCCTCATCATCTGTGTGTCTTGCTAAGAATTTTCTCTACTGGCAGTCATCATCAGAAGCCCTGGCTGCTAATTTTCAGCTCACCCTCACCCTTTGCTTTCCCTGTTCCTTCATGAAGTTGCATTATTAGAATCGATCTTGTTTTCTCAGGCCAAACATGCCAGCACTGTGCTGTGTGTGAGCCCTGAAGAGGGGACACATTGTGACAATGCTCTGTCCTTGTCCTATTGGAGCAATGACCCAGAGGATATTGGCAAGTTAATAAAATGCACTCCTGCAGGCAAGCAGAAAAAGTTCTGGGGAAGAACAGATCCTGTGTCTCACAGGCAGCTTTTCAGTTCATGGGCTGGAATCATGAAAAAAAATCAAATCAGGTAATCAGAACTGGTTTCCAGTAACTAGAACCTGAATTAGGTGTTTGGGCCAGCGTCTACATACATGGGGGAGAGGTGGGAAGTGCCTAGGCCCTATGCCCCACAAGTGCCAAATCTAAAGTTTCTTTCAGCAGTAGCAAAAACAGTTCAACAGTGCATCAGCTTTATACAAGTAGTTTGTTTGACCCAGCTGTTGGGTTTTTCATTGCCCAGGAACTCAGCCCTAGGTTGGGTTCAAAAGTCATAAAAGGAGAAATTCTGTTTGATTTCAAGAGGGCCTCAGTATCTGAAAAAGAAGTAGAGACTGGTGGGAGCAATGATTACTTGTACCAAAATACTGGTAGAAGGAGAGTGAGTGAAAATGCACCACTGTCACTTGAGAACATGTGTTCTATGCAGTGTCTCAAAATCAGAATGATTATAATCCAGAAGGTATTTTAGATACCTTTTCTTTGTATGTTGTCTTCCCATACCTCCTTCCTCCAATGAATGATCTTAGAAAGTCTGCAGTCCAGAGTGTTTTTTATCTGTATGAAAAGCAGACAGGGACAAATATGGCTCCATCACACTCACATATTCCATAAGGAAAGAAGAGACACCTTTTTTGGAAGGAAAATGAATTTTTAACTGAAACAGGGACATCTGGGAGTTGCCACGTCCTGGGGAACCATAGGATTTTGGATCTTTGCCTTTGTTTGTTTATCTCACTGGCTTTTGTGATGCTGACTGTGGAAACTATGAGCAATTTCAGCTTTCCATTAACTATCACCTATGACCTAGTTTAGTACTTCACTCTTGTGTTGTTTGTTATTTTAGTTCCAGGAATTAATCCCTCCCTGGAGGAACTTGATCAAAGCAGGGGCTAGACAGTTAAGAGAATGCTGTATGTATGCCAGACGGTTGTGCTGGGGTTTCCAAGAATCACTGAGGTATCAGTGGGTCTTCCTGGGATGTGCAATGGATAAGATAGTAAAAGTAGCCAAACAAAGAAAAAAAAAAAAAGTAGTCAGATGCAAAATTGATATCACAGGACCTACCCAGAGATTTTGATGATGTGACAAAGCTGAAAAAAGTCTCATCTGACAAACAGTACTGTTGGGTTAAAAAGGACAGTCAACCTTTTAGAAAAAGTTCTGAGAGGAATGAAAACAAGCCTAAAAAGAAATTGTGGCAGCACTTCTGGGTATATTCCCAGCCATGACTCAGCTTCCTAACTAGTACCTTGTCACAGACCAGCTTCTACTCTCCCTGCTCAAGAAATAGGAAGCAACAAGTAGTCCAAGGGTCTCTGGCAGGCAGTATGGTGTGTGTGCCACGGGCACTGTGCATGCAGCATGACTGAGCTGTTCTTCTGCCCAAGAGTGCCCCTGCATGAGAAGAAGGTTACTGTACTTTCTCTGGAGCAAGCACAGAAAAATCTTGAGCCCTGTTAGGAGAGAGACATAATTAAGAACTGGATGAAAAGCAGATCCCTGAGGGTTAGAATCAATAACATAGGGTCTAGTTGGAGGCCTGTCAGTAGTCATGTCCTCCAAGGTTCAATACTGGGGCCAGTGTTGTTTAACTTACTCATCAATGACTTGGATAAAGAAGCAAATGCCTTCTCAGCAAGTTCACTGATGACACAAAGTTGGGAGGAGTGGCCATACCCCAGAAGGCTGTGCAGCCCTTCAGAAGGACTTCAGCAGGCTGGAGAGAGGGGCAGAGAAGAACTGTCTGAAACTCAGCAAAGGGAAGTGCAGGGTCCTGCACCTGGGAATGAGTAGCCCCGGGCACCTGTACAGGCTGGGGGCCGACTGCTGGAAAGCAGCTCTGAGGAGAAGGACCTGGGGATCCTGGTGGACAACAAGCTATCCATGAGCCAGCCGTGTGCCCTGGGAGCCAAGGCCAATGGTATCCTGGGGGGCATCAGGAAAGCATTGCCAGCAGGTCAGGGGAGGTGATCCTGCCCCTCTGCTCAGCCCTGGTGAGGCCACATCTGGAGTGCTGTGTGTCCAGTGCTGGGCTCCTTGGTATGAGACATGGAGCTACCAGGGCACATCTAGAGAGGGCAAAAAAGGTGATTAAGGGACTGGAGCATCTCTTATGAGGAAAGACTGCAAGAGTTAGTCTTGTTTAGCCTTGAGAAGAGACAACTGAGAGAGGACCTCATCAATGTCTATAAGTATCTGAAGGGAGAGTGTTGAAAGGATGGAGGAGCCAGGCTCTTCTCAGTGATGCCAAGCAATAGGACATGAGACAATGGACAGAAACTGATGCACAGGGAGTTCCACCAGAAAGTGAGGAAGAATTACTTTACTGTGCAGGTAAATGTGCGCAAGAACAAATTTCCCGAAGTTGTGGAATCTCCCTCATTGGAGATACTCAAGTACCATCCGGATGCAATCCTGTGCAATGTGCTCTGGGATGACCCTGATGGAGCAGAGAGGTTGGACCAGATGACCCACTGTCGTCCCTTCCTACCAAACCCATTCAGTGATTCTGTGATTGATTCTGTGAGTCTATGTGGTCACACCTACGCACACCTACCTGGTCCTTGTTTGGATCAGAGCTATGGTCACCTCTGATTGATACAGCTTTGAGAAGATAAAGCTAACAAAAGAGATACTCATAATCTGAGGAATAAATTTTTGGTGGTTTTGGGGTTTTTTGCTTGGTTTTGGGGTTTTTGTGGGGATTTTTTGTTTGTTTGTTTTTTGGTTTTGTTTTTTTACATAGTATGAAGAAGGTCCCGCACTTCTGATTTGTCTATAGCTAGAGATCTGTGAATTTTGTATTTCCTGTAGTCATTTCTTCCAGTTCCTTTAAGCCTCTGTTATAAAGTGATCAAACAGTAAATCCAGAGATTATGATTACTCATCTCTTCACAGTCTGTTTTGTCACTCCAACCATGAGATTCATCTTTCAAGCATGTTCAATGATCTTCACACTGGGCAACTTTGTGGCTTCTCAGCCACAATCTTCTGGTGAGTTTAAATCCCCAGATATTTATTTAAGAAATAGATACATTAGCTGACAGTATTTCTGTGTGTACTTTACCTGATGTGTTATAATATTCAATACTTTTTTGATGAAAAGAATGAACCTAACAAAAATTTGATATCCAGCAGAAATGAAAGTGGATTCTGAAAAAAAAGTTAATATAATAACAGATTTCTATGAAAGTTTTCTAATTACAAATTAAGGCAGAACTTGCTAAACTTGTGTTTGTTCTTTAAGCATGGCTACTTACTGTCTAAGGCATATGTTACCACAGAGTAGATTGCATCCAAAACAGACTAGTCTTCACATTAAACAAACATGGATAAAACACATTCCAGGTAAGACTTCTGCACTTAATACTCTGAAAGAATGAACACTATGGGAAAATACCAGCGTTGCCTTGTTCCTGAGAAAGTACCAGATCAAAATAGTATCAAACAGCAAAATTCATAAGACATTAAAGATCAGTCATTTGGCTACATAATACAAGCACATTTCTACTTCAAGAATTTTTCTTCAATTCTGTTACTTACAACTTGCCAAAAGTAAATGGATTTTTACATAAATCCAACATAAAGTCTAACACATACACCAATAATCTAATCTTCACTCTTGCTAATTTAGTGCAAATTCCCTGTCACTCATTTTATAAGGAGAAAGAAATGCTTTAAAGTTATGATCTCATCAACCTATAAATCACCTCTCTATTCTGCTGCACACATAGTAAGTACCATTTTCAACAGTGCTGCACCAGCTGATTCTCTGTGTTTAATTGCTCCTGTGAGTCACTGGCTGTCCTGTGAGAGGTTGTGACTTCCCTGCTCTGAGGTGGTAATGACCTATAGCCATTCTGTACTGATGGCATGGCTTGGTGGAATAAAATTCGAAAATTACAGTTGTGATGCTTATTTGATGCAAAGTGTCATGATGCCTAGCAATGGTAAGTGATCTTTTGGAAAAAAAAAAAAGCAACAACAATAAAACCAAACAACAAACCACTCAGTTTGATGGAATTATGCTATAAGAATTATATCTTATCTCAAAATGTATATAAAAAACCCTCTCCCTTGCTGCCTTGTTGCTGTTCTTGAAAAGAGGTTTTCTATTCAGTCTCTGTCCTGTGCATTCAATTCAGCAGTCGTATGCACAATGAGTTGCACTTTCTCCTACGTTTGTTCCTATTAAAAAAATGAAACTGTTCTTCATAGATCAGTAGTATTGAGGGTAAATAAAGACTTTAAGTTCAGATCTGGGTCTTGTTCTTCAGTAGTTTCTGTACAGTGTGCTGCAATATGTGGAAGCTCAACATGTGGTTACTTATCAGGTTTCATCAGTGTAAGGAAATCAAAAGTGGTTTTTCTTCTTTGTTATGTATCAATGAGGTTGCAACTGTTCCAGTACATGCATGTTCCATTCTGTTATCTTTGCAGGCTGACATTCTGCCTTTTCATTTTCTTTTTTTTCTCTATTTTTTTTTAAATAAGTTTTAATCTCTTCCATGACATTCAGCCTTTTTACATGTTCCCCTTAATAGTACTTTTTCTCACTAATAAGCTTTGAAAAGTGGCTTGGAGATGGAATTTACCTGCTCATACTCTTGCTCATGTTTGTAGTTGCATAATTTGTTGCTCAAGGAAATTTCTTTTTTTTTTTTTTCTCCTGCAGAAGTGCTTTCTTCACACACCATAGTGATATCTTGCATGCTTCTCTGTCCTGAGAAGAATTAGTTGCCCAACAGTGCCTGTGAGGTTAAAGTCTTGTGCAAAATCTTACCAATCCCTGTCTGGTTTTATGGATGATGTAGACTTGGATAACTCTCTCGGAAGCTCTTGCTCCAGGGCACTGGTATGTGTCTTACAGCACTACAACATACTGCTTACCAACAAGACCAGCAGGTCACCCTCAGACAGAAAGTTGCTGACACCCTTTTTTAGCCCAGTGACTACCTATTTGCAATATTTCTGACATTTTCATTTATTCATTATCATAATAGAATAATTATAAATGTGTTGCTTCGGTGTATTCTGGGCCTCTAGAATCATAATTAGAAAAAGGCCTTAAATAATTGCAATTGCTGTGCAAGAGCTGGCACATTAGTGGAGAATGATCCATGATGTTGCAGATAAATTCATAAAAATTCCATCATAAATAAAGGAACAGAAATGGTCCCCTCTATTCTCTTTCTCTTTCCATTAGCAGAAGGTATGAATAATTCTGCCTACAGAAGTATAGGTCTATACTTAAGAGGAAACCAAACACCCTTTCAGTTAAAGGCAAGGGAAACATTATCAGAAGGAAAAAACAAATCTCAGATAAACTGTAGATATCCTCCAAGGATTCATTGTCAATTTAATCCAAACTTTTAAAACTTCACTTAGCCTATGCATCTTTCCTTGTTGAAATTTGAATTATGTAGCATATGTTTTATAATTTGAAACGATGTAAATATTTACTATAAATTTACACAATACACAACTTATACTACATTCAAAAAGGCTATGAAACTCATGAAATTAAGAAGCACATTAGAAAATTGTAGTTAGAACTCTGGAAACAAAGGCTTTAACAATAATTTATTGGTAAGATTCTGTCCTACATACCAAATTGAGATTGATACCTTATGAAGTCCTTCAAAACTAGAGCACAGGAAAGAATATATATATGTCTTCAGAGCGTTTATTATTTCTCTTCCATTTCAATTAACCATTTATATTTATTGTTAAAGAATTTAATAATTTATTACCTCCTATTTTAGTACATAAATAAGTGGAGCTGCTGGAGTTTATATTTTAATTCATAATATGCAGGGATTTTTGGCAGAAGAAAGTTCTGATCCTAGGAAGATTTATATATGTTGTTAAATTGATTCACACTGACTAATCCTGCTGAAGTCAAGTGGACTACTCAGAGGGTATAAAGTTAAAACCATGAATAAATCACTGCAGGACTGGAGCGAAATTGATACTCTTTGTCATCCAAAAAATGTGCATTGTCAAACCCAAAATTTAGTCTTCATCTCCAAACTGAAGCCACTAGTAAGTAGTCCAGAGTTATAATACAATGGAAAAAAACAGAATAATGAGTATTATTTATGGTTCAAAATTTATTGGTGTCTTTTGTTGTCTTCCAACAGTCTAGTCAGATCAGACCTTCAGCTTTTACTTAGTGTCTGGTTTGTTCATGTGGTTCCTCTGGCTTCCTTATTATTTTCCATCTCAATCATATCTCAGTTAACCCACTCAGAGTTTGAAGAGATCGAACAAACCATTAAAGCAATGTTATAGGAATCAGGATTTTAATGCTAGTGTTCTTTTTGCATTGTATTGAGGGAAAATGTGACACCCTGAAAAAGGATTTCAAGAGTTGGCCTGCACTGAGATGGAAGGATGGCTTGGCTTCCAACTTTACCAAAATCTTTACTGTTACTCCTCCGCTGGCAGGTTGCAGGATACATAGTCACAGGTTCAAGGAGGTTCCCAATCACACATCTCCTGTTTGAGAGACAAATTCAGTCTAAATATTATTAACATAGTTATTGTCAGGTGTGTATAAAAAAAATTGCGTAAACAATTTCTGTGTGCTCTCTCTCACAAATAATGAAGCACTGCTATCTAAGTTTCAACAATTTTCCTATAAATATAATTTACAAAAAAAAAAAAGTTGCTTATACTGCCCAGTAAGATAAAAATGCAGAAAGAATAAATAAAGTATAATATTATTTGAGCATTTTTGAACTTGGAGGGATAAAACTCAGCATTGCAGCTTTTTCCTCTTTGAGATATTTTTTAAAAAAAAAATCTTTTCCTCTCCTTCTTCTCTTTTGTAAATGGTATTTTGTAATTAGACTATAAATTCCTTTTCCCCTCTCCCTTCCTTTTTTCTGTACCTGTACAACCTTTGTTGACCAAGTTGATTGAAAACCTCAGAGTGATTATGATGGAGATTTTTTTTACAAGGGCATTAATGACAGGACAAGAGGAAATGGCTTTAAACTGAGAGTATGCTTAGACTAGATATTAGAAGAACACTCTTTACTGTGAGGGTGGTGAGACACCAGAACAGGTTGCCCAGAGAGGGTGTGGATTTCAAATTCCTGCAAGTGTTTGAGGTGGGGTTGTATGAAGCCCTGAGCAACCAGGTCTAGTGGAAGGTGTCCCTGTCTATGGCAGGGGGGTTGAACCTAAATGATCTTTAAGGTCCTTTCCAACACGGGCGATTCTGTGATTGATAATCCCAGAGGACTTTTCCAACCTAGCTGATTCTGTGATTCTACAATTCTATTCTATGATTCTATAATTCCTTGATTCTACGATTAGAGCCACTTTTCATAGCAAATTATACAAGATTCCCCAAAACCTTTACTTATATTTGGCATCTTCAAGCACCTAATTTTCACCAGTGAAATTGTCTCTCTGCTTTACAATTGCCTTCAGTCTACAGATGCTTAGTAGCTCTAGGGTAGATACTAGGACCTTGACACTACTGAGCAACCTGAGACCAGTCTCACATGAACCTAACCTGCACCTTTTGCTGACCACTAGAAATCAATGCAAGATGATCTTTCACATCCTTGGCCAACAGTTGCAACCCAGGGCTGGAGAGCAATGGGATAAACACTGTTTGTTGAACTCACTCTCCAAATAATTAAAAATTCACTGCTGTGTTTTTCAGTGGGGCTGCCAAAGTCCAAGTGAGGGTTTGGAGCTGGCTCTGTTTATCTGATGAGGCTCCTAGCACAGCCTGGATTACTTGGCTATGCCCAAGATGGAACTCTCATATACCTACCTGTTCTTTCTGCTGTCCTAGGGGTGAGACAGAATGTCCCTCTGTTTAGCACATAGCCTATTTGAATTATTTTGTCAAAGTGCAAGAAGACGAGTGCACACAGCTCTCTGCAGAGATGTTAAGCCACCTACTGAGAATAAACTGAAGAATGTTGCTTATTTTTTACTTAAAAAATTATTCAAAACCATACTCTACAAACAGCATTTTGTTTTCTGCCATTGTGCCAAAGTATTATACACATAGAAACAGCATCAGAATTAATTTTGAAATTAATGATCCTTGAAAATATGTAATTAAGAAAGCAAGTACCCTTCCTGTTTTGATTTTCACAATTGAAGCATGATCATTAGCAGTTCTTTCTCAAATTGAAAATATCTGAAATCAGACTAATTTTCAAAAAGTAGAAAGTACATATTTTGCTACTTCTAAAGGGAATTGAAAGGATTAATTCTAAAGTCATAAAAATTATCTCAAGCATTTAGATTTGATTTTATAATGCCAATTTAATTTATAGATGGAGAACATCTAATTATACACTCAAATACATGTTAAATATACATTTAACTACCTTTAGAGAAAATCTAATACAGTCATATGAATTTCAGTTACACTATATTCTACACAGCACAACCATATAAAGTAGTCCATAAAAATTAAAATGTGTTAGTGTAATTGCAGACCAAGAATCCACTGTTAGACATTTAGCCATCGTATTTCTTAGTGGCTTTAGTTAAAGACAAGGTCAGTCTTAGACCAGCAGAGGGGACTGACAAAGAACTTGAAGACTTAAGAAACAAGAGCTACATAGGTAGTCTGTTGTAACAGAGGTAGAACTGGCTGCATGAATTCCATTCTATTTTAGCTTTTGAGGTTTTTAACTTCTATTTTTTCCTCGGCTTGTACTGACACACACGATTTTCTGTCTAAGAAAACAATACAGGACAAGCCTGCAGGCATCAGTTAGGAGGTAGAGGAGTTAGTTTCAAGTTCTTTTCTTGAGTAAGAGCAGAATCTTTTTTACCAGAGGTCCATGAATCACATAGCAGAAACTTGAAGCTACACCTATCCAGTATCTCTTGGATTTCTGTTATAACCATCTCAAATGCAACATGTTAAAACACAAACTTGCCTGCACTAAAATGTTCTAACTAACTCTGATTAGAGTAGTCATAAGGCATCTAGACATAGAGATACAGACATGAAAATAGTCAAAATGCTTACTGGAACTCACATTCTTAGTGTTGATTACACAAAACAATCAGGATGACTGGATGTGATAAAAAGCTCAGAAAAAATGTTTCCACTGTAAACATCTTTAAAAGTCCAGAGTGGTGTAAAATGCAGTCAGCAATCAAAGCTAAAATCCTGTATTCTGCTCCTAGGCAGGAATATTTAAGCAAAGGTTTTTAGTAATTGACACTTCACAGCTGGAGACAGCGGTCTGCAAATTTTAACTTCAAGTAGTTTCTTGCTGATATTCAAGATAAATTTTCTTCCTCTTTTTCATTCAAATAAATACAATTGCACATCTTATAGAATGCAAAATAAATAATTTATCCTTCTCCTTAATATAGAATGGATTTATAATCCTTCTGCTGCCTTAATTTCTCCAGTTCTTCAGTGTCAGGTTTATCTTCAGAGTTTGATTGTGGGATCCTAATGGACATGGAATTAAAATACCTGTGTCCCTAGCAAAAACTGTAACAAGGAGATGAACAGAAGAGGAAATAATATCTGTGTGCAGTGAGATGACATTAAATGATCACACTTGTATTTAAAGTGGAATTGGCCAGAACTGCATAGATCAAATATGCAGTACACCTACTTGTGCTGATCTGCCCTGGGTTTCTGTGGGTCTTGAGTGGTCTGGACCAATATGGTCAGTTCCTTGTTTCTTACAGCAAATATCTGACAGTTTACACAAAGGTTCCATGTAGCATTACTTCCCAAACAGTTTTCCTTAGTAGGTAATATGGGGAGAAACTGTTCTTAAGATATGGGCCCTATGCACTGCATACATGTGGCACAGGGAGCATGGAGCCAAATCTCTTTCTGGTATTGCTGTGTATGCTTTGATTTTACTATTTGAAATTATGATTTTTAACCTCTCTTTGTTTTTTTACTCTGTTTCCTTGTATTTTAGAAGGTCTTACATCTTGGAAAGATGCCATCAACACCACAATAATCAATTTCAATAATGAGAAGATGCAGATCACATGGGCAGCAAGAGAGCTTTTTCCCAATGAGAATGTGTCATTTTCTTACACGTGAGTATTGTCAATGCCTACTCTTCTCTTGTTAAAGATTTACTTTGGAACTCTGAAATATCTAAGTCCATTTGAGTCTTCCATGAAATGAAAATGCTTTTAACATTTGTTAATATCCAGCATGAAATCTGTTTATATTCCCAGCCTGTTACAGAGGTGTACAAATGAATGAGCCTGGTGAGTAGTCAGTCACCACAGATATTATGTGAAAGATTTCTCCCTCTTCTGCCATTGTGCTAAACGAAAATGCTAATTACAGTATTGAAAGTGGTTTTTCCACATGTGTGTGTATATTTTCCTTAATAACTGACATCATTAATGACTAACAGATATTTAATATTTTGGTTAAATTCAGTCATAGTGCTTGATCTTTTCTTTCTGGGCGGTATATGCGAAAGAACATTTTGCAGTACATTCTTGGAAACAGAATCATGAAAAAATCTGTTTGAGCAAGTAATTTTCTTATTAGAAAACAACAATGTGAAGGAAACCTGATTATTTCAGACTGCATCAAAACCCAGGGCCAGAAATTCAATGAGGTTTGAGTGATGAATTCTCTCACACGACTGTAAGATTTGTCACTTCAAGAATATCCATGCTCAGACTTCCCTTGGTTGGGACATTTGGGGGGAAAAAGAAAAGAAAAGGTGAAAAAAAAAAAAAAGAAAATATAAAAAAAAGAAAAACTAATAACAGTAACAAAAAACAAAGAATTGAATTGACATGTGCTAATTAGTAAGCATTCCATTTACCAATATTATTTCATTTATAGATTTGATGAAGGCAAGCACAAAGTTTGGAAGCCATGTCCCACCTATTTGTTGGATCAAGATTACAATTCTGGATGTCTTTTTAAGACAGAAGGACCCACTCTTGCCATCTCTATCAGAAACAGCAATGGAAGTGAAAAGCTTTTTTCTAAAAAACTTAAATCTGATTTTTATAGTAAGTATGTAAAATCACAACTACTTTGGTAGTCCTACTATCCTCACTGATTCTCCAGTTGTCTGACTTTCAGAAGAAATTGGTTATATTGGCATATAAAACATTATTTGTGTGTGTCTCAAAACTAAACTATAGTTATTTCATGTTGATTTTTGCCCCTTCTTGTCACCAGTAGTCACAGTGCACAACTGCAGCTAAGTGAGTTGACTCAGGACAGTCAGATTTGTCACAAAATACAGTTTCAAAATCAGAATGAAAATACTAAAAAAAACACGTGGGTGTGCTTTGTCTAGTGCAGGCCTGGTGAGTATTCACATCAGGAAAATGAATAAAAGTTGATAGATTATTGTCTTAGTGCTGACTGTGTGATCCTTCTCATATTTTCAACCTTCCATTATTTTGTCATCTTCGATGCAATGTGAGGCAGCAAACTATTTATCAAAGATGGAGTCACAAAACCATCATCACACATCAACAGAAACTAGCTGAGTGGCTCTGGTACAGAGTAAAAGGGACACCCTACTATTGATAGAGAGATGATATTTTTGTTTCTGTTAAATCCTTCCTGACCCTAAATATGTATTTCACATCTAGTGTGAGATGTGCTTATCAAAATCTTCTGGAATTTGATGTAGTTACAGCATTTTAAGTGGAGGGATTTTTTCCTAATACAAATCATGCAGAAAATATACAATGGAGAATTATCTGAAATAAAAATGTATTCCAAATTTATTTTAATGTTTTAGCAAAAGGATTTAAGCAAAGTCTGTCACAGCATTGAACTCTGAGAATCCTTTTATATATCATATGTTTAGCAATATTTGCTAAATTATGGAAAACTGGAGCCTGATCTTTGAATTTTGGTTATTAAACACCCACTGACAATAAAATGAATTTCAAAATGGTTAGGTAAAAAACCAAAAATATCAAGGATCAGACTAAAGCTTTTTAATATGAAAAGTTAACTAGGACTGAGAAAGCAGGTAGCACTCTTCTCACCCCTTTATTTCTCACTACTGAAGACCAGCTGCATAGTTCAAACCATGGCATTATCTTAAGAACACCTAAGTAGACTGAGGGGTAGATTCAGGTGCACACAGGTAGGAACCCAGTGCTTTTGTGCAGATGCCCCACCATATGTCACACAGCCTCTTGCAGCTGCACAAGTGGAGGCTTTATGGTACTGAATTTGTAACTTAATTTCCAATGAAGAATTCTTTTACTTTCCCTTGCCTGCGGGGAGCGTGAGGAGACTGGTGTCCTTCCTTAAGTACTTGCAATAGGTTTCTGACATGAGATAGTAACTACATTTAATGTGGCACCTCAGATGGTAAGCAGTGTTCTGGTGTCAGGTCCCACTCTGATGGTCAATAGGGAAATCAGCTACAAAAGCAAATTCAACAAGAAGAAAGCCCACCTTATTCAATTACTACTCAGAGAAACACTAAGACAAGGAAGGAACAACATTAATTTTAACTGTGAAGTGCTTCTTTTTCAAAGACTATAGCAAAATTTATTTCTGTTCTTCCTAGTAAAGCCCAATAGACCGGAAAATGTTACCTTCTTCTGGAAAGATGACACTGTAACTGTGAGCTGTAATAAACCAGAAAGAGCTGTGAAGTGCTTGCAGCTTGAGCTTCAATACAAGAGCACATTTGACAAAGGCTGGCAAGTGAGTTGGATGTCTCATTTTCAATCAACACTGGAAGGAGTTGGAAGTAGCATCTCCATAGAATTTAAAAGAAAGTTGTTTTAAAATTTTTCTACCATCCTGTATTTTCAAATAAGGCTGGTAGCAGAAAACGTCTAGATTTTTAAGATCCTGGATTCCTACCATGCCAGAAATAAATTACTTTACAAGTTATATCCAGTTGCTACCCAAAAGACAGGACCATCTAAGGGAAAGGTCTCACATTCAAAATAGAAGAGTTTGAAAAGATAAAAGGAAAAACAGAGTAGAGAAAAGAAGAGAAAAAAAGAAGAAAAACCAATGAAATGGTGTGAAAAAACCAAAATTACATGGATTTTTTATTTATTTTTAAATTAGCTGCTAAGCATTAAAAAATATTTCATTGACTTAAATCTTTCCAGTCTCAAATATAACTTGTAAATATTTTGTGGATTGAAGTTTCTTTGTATGTTGTAAATATGCAGATGTAACACAGTGCACTATGTAATGGTTGCTATGAATTTCAACTCAAGGTCATACAATGTGGAATAGATACAAATAGTAAAAGGTCAATCAAGAAACAGAATTTCTTGAAATGCAGAGAAGTCAACATTCACTTCTGAGGCTTTGGGTTATCTCTCCCTTGTCCTTGTTGTGACTGTGACTGAGTGTAGCATTCTGCAGCACTGCCTTGAAAACCAGAGTTAATAATGACACACCTTCCTTCTCAGTCCAGAACTTCCAGATGTTGCAGTATTGGAGATCAAGGCTTTGATCCAAGGAAATGCTATTCTTTCCGGGTCAGACTGAAGAGGCTGGTACCCTACTGCAATGTAGTTCATTACAGCAGTGATTGGGCAGCAGAAACATATTGGATGAATGGCACGCTATTAGGTACCAGCTTATACATATATATATATGTATATATATATATATATAAATGTATATAGTCTAAGTGTAAATGGGAAAGGGGTGACTGCAAAAGAGGTTGGGAACATGCAGCAAATGAATGTTGCACTATTTTGCTCCATCTTCTGTTATCAAAGAAAGTTCATGTGGATGTCTGATTGCCCATGTTTAATGCTGTCCACTTTGTTCCTGGTGGCCCATAATGCAATCAATTTATGTCATAATCAGCAAAGTTAAGCATGTTCTTGTTGTTTGTGTTACAAGAGTGTGTAACGTCCCTCAGTAACAGCATAAGAGCTCTGTGGATGTGGGTGTTGAACGGAGGTGCCCTCATATGATATTTGGGCATCAAACCTGAGCTCTAAGAAAATCATTGATGCTCCATTTTTGAAGGCAGTTTATTTTGAAAGTTGAACTACAGAACCAGAGGTCACAGGAGTTCATAGGTGCTGGATAGATCAGAACAGGGACAATGGCAAAAAAAGAGATTAAATTGAAGTAAAGCCAGTATCAGCACTGCTTTTCCACCAGACGGATACATTTAACTCAGTGTGATTGACTTCAATTAGATAATTGATGAAACAGTTTTTGTACTGACTATCAGTACCCAGATTTGCTGTAGTAAAAAAAAGACTGTACAACATGCTAATGCATTTGTATTATATTAGCTAAGCACAAAATGCTACCCATTAGGCTTTATCAGAATTATGACACACCTAGACATCCAGTGTACCAAGATGTGAGTTCTCTAAAGTGCAATAAGTCATTAGCTCATTTGAAGAAAATCTACGCTCAAGCTGAGATGAAATCCTGGAGCATAGGTATGTGTAGCCTGTGCACTAGTGGCCACAGTGCTGACCTCCACCATGCAAATTTTGAGCCTGCAGGCATGTCTTTAGATGTGTCTAGGAAATGCCCTTAAGGAAACACAGATGACAATGCCTCCCTACACACCTTGAGGAGACCACATATCATCCCTATCTGAACCATTTGATCAGAGGCCATCAGCAGGTACCTGCAAGGAAGGAAGCATAGAGCAGGCAGACTAGTGGTTCAGGTACTCTGGGTGCACCTTGATCAGAAGTGACATTGAAATAGCCCCTTGACTGGAGCAAGCACTTTGCTTCAGGACTTTAATGAGTTATTATTGACTCCAAGTCTAACATGAGAGCAAGCCATGAACAAAGATGTGGTCAAGAAATTTCATATACTCTGGAAACCTTACTTAGGGATCACAACTTAGAGTTTATGGGCATGCTGAACAGAGCAGACAAGTGGAACAGGCTAGACAGTTGCTCCTGTACGAATAATCATTTAGTTTCTGTAGTATTTATGCAGAGACCAGAAGGTTAGTAGTATCAGGCAGAGTTTTGAGGTTGCATTACAAAAGCTCCAGGCCAAACAATTAAAATACAGAAAAATGCACAAATGCATTTGTTCTATATACTTGAGTGTTAGATGTTATCCTACTACTAGTTATTTTCTGGGTCTTAGCCCTTGTGGTTTGCTGGCTCTGTGTTTGCTGGAGCTGTTTGTTTGGCTTCTGTTGGAAGATAAGACATTCAGGCTACATATAAAATAGCATTTGCGGTCTTAGTTATTATAAATAGCACAGATCTTAGACAGAGTTGCTTTATCAGTAATGTCAATGCATTCTGATCAAGATGAGAAGAAATACTTGATTGATTGATTCATTCATTCATTCATAACATATCTACCCTACCTATAAGACCACTCCTTTGTCCTGTACCAGGTCAATTTAGGTAAACAAAAGCACAATTTTCTTTTGTTGTGAGGTTTGGGGAAGCATAGGTTTTCAATTATTAATTTTACAGTTAAATTTGTCTTACTTGTTCTTAGAAAGTTTTCTGTGTTTTTTCTTCTTTTTATAGAAAAGTCAAAGTTCCAGCATGATTAGGAACATTTACAGTTAAAGCAAAAATTAATTATTTTACACTGTTTTTGTGATTATTCTTAGATTCATGTGATGATGATGATGATGATATAACGACTCAGTCAAACACAGTAACTGTTTTAAGTTGTTCACTGGCAGTGCTTCTAATGATGCTTATTCTCCTTATTCTTCTATGTAAATGGCAGAGGTAAACATAGTTTTTTTGGTTACTACTAACTAACCATGTCATGAAAATATATCTGTCATTTTTGATCAAGTCTCAACAATCAAAATTCTAATTGGATAAATGAAGTCATTGTGAAGATGTAAAAGTCAGCAGCTTAATTACTGTTTGGGGAATAATGCATCCTGGCCTTCCAAACACCAATGCCTTTAATTTTCAAAACCAAAGTATTTCTTGTAAAAGACAATGTTTCAGGCTAAAATGCTATTTCATCCACTTAATTTTGTTTTTTCTAGAAATCTAGTTAAATCCTGAGAAGCCAATTATTTTAGTTGCTTTTTCTGAAAGGACATTCTTTTGTGCAATCTTCATCAAACTCAATGTCTGTTTGCAGCAGGATAAAGTAAGCCTGAATGCATTCAACATTAGTAAGACTATATCAATATCTGAATTTGCAATTGAATGAATTGTTCATGGTTAGAATTTGCAAATTAAAAAAAGCCAAAACAAAGTGCAACACAACAACTACTAAACAACAAGCAAGACCTGCAAAGGCCCCAGATTTTGGGTTTTCTATTTGGAAAAAAAAGGCTAAAAATGCAGTATTTTCAGAGATAAAAGTGTTGGGAACTCCAGATTTTACTGGAATGGGGTTGGGTTGCAAACTTATGAGAAAAAATACTCTTAGCCTGATGGTGTTATTAGACTGTTATAACTGCTTTTTTGACTTTAAAACATTTTTAAAAGAAATCAAGACTAGAGTACTGTCATGTAAAATGTATTTAAGAGTATAGAAGTAGAAGTAGATTTTTATATGAATGCTTGTGTTATAACAAAACATGGATTTGTATTTTTCTTTCCTTTTTGCAGGCTTCAGATCTCAGTCATGCCTGCTATACCAGATCCAAAATACATATTTGTTGATCTCTTAAATGATCATAATGGAAACTTCCAGGTAAACGACACCTTCTTAGCAGGGCTGTAAACTCTACAATGTTGAGAATAATTCAAAAGTAGCTACTAATTCTTGCTCTGTCACAGATACTACCACAAGCACTCTCTGACCCAAGACAAAAGCCCCGAAGTCCTTCCCCTTGTGCAGCATCACCAAGAGGATCCATAGAGCAAATGCCAGGGTTCATAGTGTAGAGCTGCTTTGGGACTGTGAAGAGGAGAATTTAAGGGTATCCAAAGGCACACTATCCACTGACATGACATTGTGGTGTTTGCATCCAATCCTGCACATGATAGGTCAGGGAGTTTGCTTCAGCCTGACGTTGCCCTTCATGTAAGTGCTGAGAGCGTGACTGCTGAGTCAGTGATGGCACTCATGCCTTTGGAGGCATCAGTCACAGTAAGAAGCATCCTCTCTTAGCCAATAGGGGTGTATGGTCATTAAACCTTTAGACATGGAACGGATAACAAATTAATAGATTACAGTTTTTGCTTTTATTTTCTTAGTGCTTCTTATGAGTCCCTGACATCACGTATTCAGTGTAGTTTTCTGTATTGCCTGTATTAGCATTCACCTTAATTACTTCTAAGTTTCCTCTGAGGGCAAGCAATATTTACATTTACAAACCCAATGACAGTACCAAAAAGCAATAATAATTTTTCAGTGACAAACAGAAAACATTTTTTTATATAAGACAGCTTTAAACTCAAACTGAAGAAGAAAGATACAAATTCAAATTAATACTAAATCTTTAATACAGATACGCTATGTTGCCTAAATCTCTATGTAAATTCAGTCATAATTTAAATTAAGTCAAGGCTTGGGTCAAAGAAGGCATAAGTCTATCAAGGAGGTAGCACCAGATATTTCACACCTTCAAGGTTTTCAAAAGGCCCTGATTAAATGCAAAGATGTATTTAATGTGATCTCAAGAATAAGTAGGAGTTTGTTTGCAGTTCTGGAATCCTGTCTGGTTGTCTGCCATTCTATGTTTCTTCTGTCCCCTATCTTATGTCCTGCTTGTCTATATTGCTTCCTTTTCATCTTCTCCGTTGTGGCTTATCCTGGAATGATAACATTATGAAAGGAAAACCACTGTCTGTACAAGCAGGTTTCTTTTGATTGATATCTCATCTCTGCCAACATCAACATCTTCATTTTCCTAGGAATGGCTAGACAAAACTGATCATGTGCTGCTGCAAACCAAGCTAGAATATGAAGAGCCAGACTGCATCACTGAGGCAGAAAGCCAACAAGAAGAGGAGAACAGTGTCAAACAGGAGCCTTTGGAAAAAATCTTCACTTTTTCAGGAACAGCAGAAAATAGTGACCTCAAAGCAACTCAGATTGCCTGCCTGATACCAGCATCCAACACTATAGCTTCTTTTGCTGGCTTCCATATTTTAATGAATGACGACATGTATGTGATGTTATAAAATCTGCATAATGCAGAAGGTGTTAGGAAATTACATGAAAGATCTTGATGAGTTTAGGGCAGTGACTGAATAGAAAAGGTCATTGCAATAAGATTTACGTCAACAAAGACAGTGGGCCGTGTTATCTGTTTCTGGATCTGCACTTTCCCAACAGTTACGATAACTTGTGTTTGAAAGACTCAGTGTTTGAAACAAACTCCTGATAATTTTTAGAGTTAGGAATTGTTCTTCTAATTGAGGTTTATCTCTAAGACTATACTGACCCCATTTCTGTGCTATGAATAGGCGAGGACAAGATCTTCTATGTAATATATGTCAGTAGAGCTGAGACTTAGTCCTTATGCCCATGGAGTGTAGATCAGTAAAAACTACACTATTGTTCTTTCAAAATGAAGTGAGAAAATAAAGAGATTTTGCTGTCTCATGAAGATCAGACCATATACTCTGCTTTTTCACAGTGACAGGGTACAGCTTTGCAAGACTTCCTTAGACTAGAGGTGCTTGCCCCTGTAAGATGCTTCTCCCAGTGTGTAACTTTGCACTTAAAGATTTCTTAGGGAAGGAATAAGCCCCATGTCTAAGAGCAGAAGAGCAAAGATGTACAGTACTGAATCACATTTTATCCTGCAAGTAGTGCTGCGAGCAGCTTTCCACAGAACAGCAGGACTTCAAGTGCCTCCTCTGAAGGCCAGGTCCTTGGTATCTTACAGTCCTTGTATAGTCAACATCTTATAGTCTTTATTCTAGAAGGCTGCCGTTCATTTTTAATAATATTTGTTGTTTAATTAAGTAGCATTTATTTCAAATTGGGGTTTTGTGCAAGCAGCCGTTGTAGATTCAAATTAGGATTTACCCACCTTATGTATAATAATCTCTTGATTTTCTTTAGAAAATGTTTGTTTGGTTTGGTTTTTTTAACATATCATCCTTTGAAGTATGTTAATTTTAAATTTAAAATGCTGTATACTAAGTAACTAGAGCTCAGGAAAAAAAAATCTTGACTATTGAGCTCCCGTTGTGTGCTGTGCTATTTGAAAGCACATTTTGTAAAAAAAAAAATGAGTGTTAAAAATATGTATGATCTGTGCAAACTACTGTAGATATACTGTGATTGTATGTTGAATATCTCCAATTATTTGCCTGCATATCAGTTATTCATTAAATGACTTGATCTGTTGACCAACCTTTGACAATTGCATCCTTTCACTATGGAAACACATACCAGATTAGCTATGCTCATTGTTTGTGGGTATTGGAAGTTTCCCTAATCATCCCTTTCCATCTGTCATTGTCCATCATTTTGTCATCACTTTTGTCCTCTCCTCTCCTCTCCTCTCCTCCTCTCTCCTCTCCTCTCCTCCTCTCCCCTTTCCCAGACGGTCACACAGCCATGCAGACTGTCTCTCAGAGCAGGATTCTACAAATGAATGAATTAAACAGCCAGAAAGGGTTTAAATGGGCTGTTCAGTTCATCACACTGAGAAGAAGGCTACACAGTAACTTTCACATCTTCCCTTCTTATTTATTCAAAATTTGCCATGTTCTTCAAAGGCATGAGTCCCTCAGATGCTACATCATGTTCCCTAATTATATCCCACGGAAAGGGATAGACTATATATCATATGGTAGTACAGATTAATTGAACTGTATTTTCTCAACAGCAGAACAAACATACTGGATATTTCTTTCTCATACAATTTATGTGGTAGTTATACCAGTACTGGGTCAATTTACATTGATAGATTGAACATCTTGACTGTTTGATTTGCTTCTGATGTCTGATTTTCAGTGAGAGGAAGAAGAGGAGGAAATCATGTTTTTGTTAAAACAAGTAACAGAACTTACTGAAGCCAGTCTTGTAACTTCTACTTTCCATTTTTTTGTTTTTCGGCATCTTTTTTTTTGTTTGGTTGGGTTTTTTTTCCTTTTTTTAAAAATTAAAATAGTAATTTTAAATTTATTTGGAAGTATGTTTTGCACAATTGTCAAATTTTCAGCAGAAAACAGTTAGTTCTTTGGCAATCAACCTAGAATTTTCTCACAGTGTACTTACAAGAATTTTCAAAACCACTCCTGCTGTTTTTTTTTTTGTTTTGTTTTTTGGCTTACACTTTTACTGTCACTAGACTCAGTGAAGCAAAACGGTTTATTTTGTTTTTTCCTTTTTCTGCAAAAAACATGAGCTGCAAAGATGAAACTGGAGGGCCACACATTGAATGCTTGAGAAACTGGACTAGATAAAATCTTTTTTTTTTTTTTCTTTTGGAAAAGCCACACAGGTCTAAACTTGTCAAAATACCAGTGGCAAACAGTCAGCATTTTCCATGGGAAAAGATGTGACCCTATTTGACCTTTTGTCACCGACTATCTAAGTACAGATCTATCACTGACTAATCTAGTGGCCAAAAGAGCAGTATTGTGCAATAAGAGAAGAAATGCAATGATAACTCCCCCTCTCCTGGAAATTTTTTGTAACGCTTATGATTTGAGAGCTGGATTAGTGCCACCTGCAGGACCTGCTCCTGCTTAGTTTCCTGCTGGCAACTGCTTGCCCAAGATACTGTGGGTGGGAAACAGTAGGTGTACACTCACCCCGAGCAATAATTGGTCCTGCATGCATCCATGTTTGCCATATGGTAAGCTTGGAGAGGAGCCCCAAACCTGCAACCTGAGAAGTTGCATCTCTTTGGGGTTCCCCTCTCCTCCTTTCTTTGTAGGTGTCAGGGCCAGGGTAGCTGGTGGAGGCCGAGCAGCCCAGCAGGGAATGCTCTGCCATGGGCTGTGGACAAAGGAGCCTGTGTTCCTTTCCTAGAAAAATGGCGCAGTTTCTTTTACAAATCAAAATCCCTTGGATTAGTGATACACTTCATGTTTACCCACTCTGTGGCTGGGGTTTCTGATTTCCTAGACTTAGAGGATAAATGTGAGAAAGAAATTATATGAAACATATTTTAAAAAATCTCTCTGTAAATATCTAAGCAGGCTGAAAAGGTTATCAAAAGAAGGGCCAAAGAATATCTTTACATTTCTGAAGTATATAATATTATGATTTATACAGAATAAAAGAGGTACAGATATTAGTTCATGACTATTTTGTTTTGTTCCTCTTTTTTCCTTCTATCAGTATGCCCAAATATCACCATTTTTGATAAATGTTTTCCTGTTCTATATTGGTCTGCAAAAGACTTCTGTTAAAAAGTAGCTTTTATCACTGTGTTCCTGGAAGTTTATTAAAGGGAAAAACATTTCAGTGTTTTGATAAGAAATCAAGATGGGTTGATAAATTGTTGGCAATAGGTCTTGTAAGGTCTACAGACAGAACAAGCTATATCCTAACACTAATTCTATGAATTTCTGTGAAATTATATAAATAAGATGAAGTATTTCAACACAATTCCCTTAAAATATGAGATGCCCCTAGAGCAATTAAGAAGTGCCATAGTACACCTCTTAACTAGGGAGGAGCTTAAAGTCATCAATAGTAAGATGGAGAGGGGTGTGTATTACCTATGCTGCTATATCTTGGCAAAACCAGCTCTGCTTTCTCCTGTGACTCTGTAGAGTAATGAGAAAAACAACAGTCCCTTTCTTGATCAGTGTCTGCATCTCTGGGCTCTGTAGTCATATATCCTCTTATGTCTCTGAGCCAGCCAGTTTGGAAGAGGGTTTTTTTTTTTTTGTGAAAGAGCTGAACTTCCAAAGAAGGGTGAGAACAGCATGTACAAATGCTCCAGGGTTTTTAATGAGTATAGGAGGTCCTTTGTACTGAAAAGAAGAGCAAGGAAGGCCTGACTTCTACACACCCTGAGAGTCTTCTAAGTGCTGAGCTATAAGTTTAGTCAGGGAGAGAGAGAGGGGAGGTGACCCTTCTCCTAGTAGGATGAAGGAATATAAAGCTATGTTTGATTAACAACAACAGCAATTAATGCTTTCCTCCCAAAATTCTCAAAGGGAGGATTTTGAAGTATCCTACCTCAATTTAAATGCATTCATAGTGGCAGTGGGAGACCACAGCCTCTTACAAGGTCACACAGGCATTGCCCAGCATTTCTCGAATATCCAAAAGAAACACAGACCGGGGCAGCAGAATCAGGCACACTGGTGTGCTAGGCAAACAACCAGTGCATTAAATTGACATACACCAGATGAAACTAATAGATACAGACAAAAGTCTACAGTAAAATCTTGCCATAAGCAATGATTCTACCATTAGAAAACTGACACATTCCGGAATTTCTCTCTTTAGGTAGCCAAGGCCTCAGTAACCATTTCCATATGAAAGAATCTTCATCCAGAATTTGTGAAGTTGACTCAGTCTTGTTGTGGGCCTACTAATAATTGTTTCACCTCTGAGCATGTTACCTTTATTTGTTAAGTTTGCCCAAGGTTTTACATAATAAACAAGGAGAGAATGCACCAAACAGCCTGGCCTCAGGTTTGTGTATGAATCACTAGAAAAGGAGAGTACAGCAAAGCCACTGGAAACAGATGTTTTTGTTTCCTATCATATTCTGCAGTTGTTGATAAGCTAAAGCTGAGTTAAGGGGCTGCTTGTGCAACTTCTCTCCCATTCATTTCAAAATATTTGAATGTCAGTACAAAGAATAACAGTAAACAAAGGGTCTAGCAGATAGTTCAGAGCAGAGTTATCGCTCATGGTATCTCAATGCGTGCAAATGTCTCATGTCTCTTGCATGCTATTTTGCAGAAGGTGTTAGATTGCAATCAACAACACAAAGGATTTAAACACTCAGGTACTGGAGATCTCCACATCAGAAAAGTCTCAGCGGGCTACCACCCCCCAGACTAAAACAAGTAGCACAACTAATATGGTGTAGATGAAAAAACCAAGAGGTAAAAGAGGCATTCAGAAACAAGTCTGTACTTCCTCTTAATTTTGGTTATACTCAGAACTATGAAGTTATTTCACATCTTGGGTTGAAATCAATTAAATCAGAACTGTTTTCAAAGTTATCACCCTGGCTGAGGTGCTGCTTCTGCTACCATGACAATCAGCAGGGAGGAAAGTTCTCAGCAGTGAACTCAAGAGAACGAGAGAAAATGGGAACATCTAAGTGCCATAGCATTGACAAGGCTTGAACAATTGAATTATGCGTTTCAACAGTACAATTTTAATTCAAAATTTATATATCAGCTTTTTACAACATCCTTTGGTTTGATGTGGATATGTGGTTAAAGAAACCATGCAAAATATTTTGCAACACACCCATAATTGTATCTCGGTATTAATGGACTCCGTTGTATGTCAAGGAGGAATTTGTCAGCATTTACACATATTCTGCTGGGCATTTGGCAGAATCTGATATCTCTTGACTGCTGAAAGAAAATCCAGTTCATATTTATTCTATGGCAAGATATTTTGATGTGGCTCTTTGAAGCTGAGAAACAAAAAGAGTTGAAAGGCAAAGAACTTAAGGAACCTTTTGTTCCAGTGCTGCTTATGCAGCAAGAGGGAAATGCATATAAAAATTAAATTACTCTTTTAAGAAAATTTGGCTGGAAGAACACTTTTGAAAGTAATAACTTAATGTCTTGCTTATATAAAACTTTGTGTATTTTGTACTGCAGGTACATTAACTGTACAGTAGAGTCAGAAAATGTATAAGCAGTGCAATATAAGCATTCTCCACTAGCTTTTAAAATGTACATTCCAGATATTGTTTAAGAATATTGTGGTTTAACTCCAGCCAGCAACTGAAGTACTACACAGCCACTTACACCCTCACTTCATGCCCCTGGTGAGATGGGGAGGGAAATCCAGAAAAAGGGGTAAAACCTGTACTTTGAGACAAGAGCAATTTAATAACTGAAGTAAAATACAACAACAACAAACAAACAAAAAAACCCCACAAAGAAACAAACAAACAAAAAAACCCAAAAAACCCCAAAAAACCACAATCAAATGGAGAGAACAAAAAGAGAGAGAGGGGGGAAAAGCCCAGGAAAGACAAGTGATGAACAATACAATTGCTCATCACCTGCTGAGCAATGACCAGCTGTCCTCAAACAGTAATTGGCCCCTACCAGCCAACTCCTCCCAGTTCATGACATTCTGAGCATGATTTGCTATGGTATAGAATATGCCTTTGACCAGTTCAGTCAGCAGTGCTGGCCACGCTCCCTTCCAGCTTCCTGTGCACCTCCTCACTGGCAGAACCTGGGAAAGTGAACCTCATAAGGTAAACACTACTTAACTGCAGCTAAAATATTGGTGTGCTATCAACATAATTGTCATACTAAATCCAAAGCACAGCACTGTAGCAGCTACTAGAGATAAAGTTAACTCTATTCCAGCTGAAACCAGGACAAAGCAAAAAGACACTTAGGCAGCCTTTCCCAAAGTAGAGTAGAGGGGAAGGATCACCTACATCTATGTGCTGGCAAAGCTCTCTCTAATGAAGCCCAGGATGCCATTGGCCTTCTTTCCTGCAAAGCTGCATTACTGGTGCATGGTTAGATTGTAGTCAACTAGCTTTACCTTTGCTGCAAAGCTGCTTTGCAGCTGGTGATCTCCAATCTTATGCTGTTCCCCAGGGGCACGACTTTGCCATTCTCTTTGCTGAACTTCATTAAGTTCCTGTCACCCTATTTTTCTAGCCTTTCAAGATCACTGTCTAAAGATAAGCATTTTGTTTTGCACTGGTGATACTTCAGTGTCAAAGCAAAATGTGTGGTTCACCCACTCTTTTGACCTGCATTGGTGAAGGAAATAATACATTGGGTGGCAATTTATAATACCCATTGTTATAACAACAGCTTCATAAATTATTGTTTATCATGTTTATCAAGGTAGTATTTAAGAGAAAACTGAATGTGGGACATTGCTGTACTAGAAACCATGTGAAAATACACAGAATTATAGGCAACATCTACAGAGAGAAAAAAAGTAAACTAAAAAAAGAAACAGAGTTAGGCAGGTAAGGAAAGGATAGCATATGTATTGTAGCAAACTTAGCTCTCAAACAGTAGAGAACCAGTCTTTTAGATGTCTTGATATGATTTTACGGCTTTAAAAGAAACAAGAGTTGAAGATGAAATACAAATGCTCTGACATCATTCACCCATTCTATCAGTATTTACATTGGCATTTGCAGCTCATTCTTTGAAGACAAGAAAGAAATTTTTCAAAGTTAGCCTGGGGAGCAAACTTATTTAGCAAATCTAATAAAAATATGTCCTCTGAGACACAGATAAGTTATTGGACCACACACCAATGTAGAATGCATCTTAGTAGTATCAGATGTATTTCTGTTCTTGTAGTACTCTGACAATACAGTCAGCTGCCTCTGGGTATTTTGGAAAAATATCATGATTACATTTTGCACAGAAATTTAGTTTAATCTTTCAGTATATTAATTTTTTAAGTGCAAGAAGCCTTAAGCATTCTTATAGACTAGGTGAGCATGCAGATAATACCAAGGAATATAAAAAGTGTTAAACAGATGAAGACACAGAATAACCTTGTGGGTCAGAAAGACTGACACCACAAGCTACCATGTTTGATGAAGATCTTTGATTTCTGTACATTTTTGATTAAAACATCAATTCAATAGCCAACATGCATATCATATATTCTCAAAATAGTATAATGTGTTCTCTCTGGTTACATAATGAGAATACCTTGAAGTAGTCAGCATTTCTTCCACCAAACCCAAACTATAAAATCACTCAAGACACTTTCCTTCAGAAAAAGGTGGTTCTCCATGATGCAACAGTCCCACCAAGTGCAATGAAATCTTCAAGGATAAAATTTTTCATGCTGCTTATATTGACAGTCCAGTGGGACATATACACAAGAGCATTATCTTTCAATTTCTGCCTTGTTTAATACTATATACAAGCTATACAATCATGTTAAACAAGATGTCAAGTGAAAAAGTCATCTCAATGACTCTAGACAAATACTGACAAAATAAGGCCAAGACAATCTTTCAAGTATTTACAAATAAGAGAAAATGAGCCCTCCATTTTGTATAGCATTACTTCTACCTTTCCAGAAAGTGCAAGCTTTGTTTTCATTGCTATTCTAAATTCAATATAGGGGATTATATTGTATTCCAGGCAATACTATTTTACTTCTGGATCCATAGTACTTATCTGCTTTTTTAAAGTCTTCAGCTAAAGATCTCACTGATATCATCATAGTATCTGGAAATAGAATTATTAGTTTAAGAAAATGAAAAAGTGTATAAACTAAATTCCCATTGCCTATCCTAAATTCAGATTAAATCATGAGTGCTAACAGTAAAAGAGAACCCTTTCAGCCTACTTGGAAGACTTTTTTTCACCTATTTGTGTAAAGTATATACTAGTAATGATGGAAGAGGCTAGCAAAAGCTTTTGTTTGATTCAACATGATAATTCCTATATTCTTGTTTGTCTTTAACACAAAGTTTGAAGCTTGTTTTTCATACACTGTAGAGAGGTTCAAATACCCCTATGGACATCCATCAGTCACAGTTGGATGAGAGATGACAATGAGAAACCAGCTTCCTTATTCATTAGAAACCGCCAACATTTGAACACAAGGGAAAAAAAGTCTTATTGAGGAAAACTACACAATGATTCACTATGATTCTCTTATTTATACTGGAGAGCTCATACAGAGTCAAGGCAGAGACAGAATAAGAAGTGGTAAAACATTACAACTGTTGCTTGAATTAGACCCTACTGATTCCTCCCCAAAAAGGTTAAGGACTGGGCAAAGGAAGACGACAGCTTTTTTGCTGAGCCAATATTGCAGCCTTAGGCTGCAGAGGGAGAGCAACTGTCATAGACTACCTCCACCATTTTCAGGATTAGCAATGTCTCTGTAAAGTAGGCATTGTTTAAGAATCCCTCTGCAAAGTGCTGCTGGCTGGGTGGTGATCAGAGCTGGCATGGTTCATAACATCACATTTAGCCAGCTCTAATACAGACATTACTTCAGAGCTAGTCCCCCTCCATTCCCTTCATAGTCAGTACAGAAAAGCCACCACTTTTAGGGAACTATTCATTTCATTCTAAAGAAAATATAAAAAGTAGGTTGAGTAAATTATAGCCCAGACGTCTCTTTCTCTCTCTGTTGATGTTAATATGGGTTCAGCACAATTATGTCAGACGTGAGCACATCTTTAAACTGAGTTGGGATAAGTCCTACCTGAGGTATCTGGAATCACCCAAGATACTCACAGTGTTGCTTCTGGTCTTCAACTGTCACATCAGACTTCAGTTTTTCAGTAAGGAGGAAGTAATCTGCATAATGTCTAATTAAAAATGTCAGTAACAGCCCATGAGCTGAAGGAAGATGGCTCTCTGAGTAGTACTTTCACCTTGATGTCTAAGAACAATGTTCTACATGATGTTGATGAGTTGACCTAATGTTAGTTGTCTCACATCCAGTCAAGCAAATTATCTAGTGTATCCCTATGGAAAAGGAAAATATATCTGTAGAGAGCAGTCCACACTGTCTGAGATATCCATCAGTTTGGATAACTCCTGGGCCTTCTGGTTTGTCTCCATTGACTGGAGTGCAGCTAAGACAGGTAGTTCCTGCTTGAATGTCCAGAAATGCAGCTGTCACTGGTTATTTTGTTTGGTTTTTTATACCAGAGGGAATAAAACCTTACAAAATTAGGTTAAAATACTTATTGAAAATGGACCCTTATAAACTAAGAGGTTATCAGGGGATTTTAAGAAATATGAACAATGAATGTCAGAACCATTGCATAAAATCTTTCAAAAAAGTCTTTCCTGTATAAAACAGCTACTCAGTAAAGAGCCTTTGCCTAAACTCGTAGGCAAAATAACAAAGAAAACATATGGAAAGGTCATGTTACCCAGGTCTGTCATCAGGTTTGTCCGTTAGGAACCAAACTTCTTCCCAGCAGTCACATGGAAGAAGTTCCTAAGTAATCATTCACACATAGTGTGTGTTTTGCCTTCATTCCATCTTCAAAGCATCCCCTGGTGGTCCATTTATAGGTATGAGATAGTCTTTTTCTCCTCCCCTCACTTAAAAGTCCTCAGCCTCAACCAATAGTTTTCATGTGAATATGGGATTTGACCAGAGGGGTACTAGCAGAAATCTAAAACAAGTTTTGATGTTCCAATAAGATAATACAAGACCACACGGACAATTGCCCCCCTAGAATATTAAATACAGATTCTTTTGATCTCAAGAAATAAGATACAATAATAATTTAATACAATTCTCTGCAAGATGAAAATAAATAATAGTAAATGAAAACATACAAAATATGAATATTTTTAATATGAGTGGAGACATTCCACATTATTTTTCCTTATGTTCTTTTGAGGCAAAACTTTTCTGGTCTGGGTTACTAAAAATATTTTTATCTGAATAATTTATTCTTTTAAGGCTTTCATAACCATTCAGAAAATTTTCAAAGCTGCATATCTTCTTTTATAGGTCTGTTGCATGGAAATCCAAGGAAGAAAACTTCCACAACCGGGTTAAGGCAGAAAAAAGGTCTTTTACTAAAAGTTCGGCTAAAGCTTTAGCAATCCATGATACGCGCGCGCCTGACATACAGCGATCTACAAATTTATGACTCTATTTAATTATCCTATCTAAGAAAACATACCCAATCCCTCAACTTGTCCATCCTACAAACTATCCAAAACCACCCCCCAGACACACCCCTGTGGAATTGAGTCAGTGGTCTTAAGGACTACCTTTTCCTTCTCCCACCCTCATCTTCATTGCATTACGTCTTCTATTTGGAGGTTTTTCATTAACTCTTACCCTCTCCTTATACTACGACTAAACAATTTCGTATTTTGACTATAACATGTTCTAATAGCTATCTGAGTACAACATAATATCTCTCCCTTAGCATGACAACAAGCTTCAAAAATGTGACACAGAGGTCAAAATCTAGCCGAAGTATTTGGTACAGGGGTTGCAAAATATTTTCAAATGCAAAAGACTATAAAACTATATAAAACTATATTAAAATCTACAACTATATTGATGCTTGCAGCAACAGGTCTGTCTCCATATATGGCCATCTAAAACCTGGTCCATGACATCAGAACTTGAATACCATTTAAGATTTTTAAAAACATGGCTGGCCAAAAATAAGATCAGTAAGTCTATAAAATGTCACTTGTGTGACAGATCTCAGTCTTACAGAAGCATAACATAGATACAAGTGACATATTCATATGTTGATTATATTTCACTTCTTTACAGTGTTGCTGTGACAGACAAACCCACATAGTTTATTATGATGACAACATGGAGCACTTTGCCAAATCCAGTTTTAAACACAAGAATTGAGAACATGCCATCAATAGATGTTCATTTCACTGAATGTTTATTTAGGCAAATATGTGTCACTGATATTATTTTATGATTTGCAGTAACAGTGCCAAATATAAGCAAAAGTTCTTCTTTAGTTTCTAATGGAACTCTGGTAGTGTCTATAAGGAGTTTATAGGGCAGAACAGATGCAACAGAAATTATGTGAGTTAAAATTCACAGCCCTACACAGTTTAAAACTCAGTAGCTTTTTACAGCTTGACAAACTTCAACTATAGAGCTGAAAAATCCCATGACATAGAATTACTGAAGGAATGTTTTGTTTCTGTTGTGCTTTCTGGTTTTAGAGGGTATTGAGTAATAAAGTCTATTTTGTTTTTCTGCATAAATGGTAGCTACTTCTAAGAGTGATGTGGCACAAAATATTCTTTAGATCACATAAAAAAAGAAAGAAAAGAGACAATTGTGTTTTGGATGTATTTTGGCTCCTATAAAATTTTGTTATAGAGGTCATATTCATATAAATATTTGTACTATGAAAATCTGACCAATTATAAACTTATGATAAATTATACAGGTCCTACCTCTCTGAAATGCTTTACATACTTTGTAAAGTCTTGCCAGTCTCACAACTAATCACAATGCTGTTTGATCATAGAATCATAAAAACATAGAATCACTCAGTTGGAAAAGACCCCTAAAATCAAGTCCAACTGTTAAACCAGCATCACTAAGTCTACCACTAAACCATGCCCCCAAGTGCCACATCTACACATTTTTTGAGCACTTTCAGAGATGGTGATCCCACCACTTCCAAGGATGGCCTATTCCAATGCCTGACCACCCTTACGGTGAAGAAATTTTTCCTAATATCCAATACAAACTTTCTCTTGTGCAACTTGAGGTCATATCCTCTTAATTTGTCACTTGTTACTTGGAAGAAAAGACTGACCCCCATCTCACAACAATCTCCTTTCAGGTAGTTGTAGAGAGTTAGAAGGTCTACTCTGAGCCTTCGCTTCTCCAGACTCAACAATCCCAGTTCCCTCAGTCACTCTTCATACAACTCCAAACACTTCACCAGCTTTGTAGCCCTTCTCTGGACATGCTCCAGCACCTCAGTGTCTTTCTTGTAGTGAGGCACTCAGAAATGAAGACATGATTTAAAATGCAGCCTCATCAGAATACATGGGGATGATCACTGCCCTGGTCCTGTTGGACACACTATTGTTAACACAATGCAGATACATTTGGCTTCTTGGCCACCTGGACACACATGGGCACACTGCTGGCTTACACTTAGCGGCTGTCAACCATCAGCCCCAGGTCCTTTTCCGCTGAGCAGCTTTCTAGGCACTCTTCCCCAAGCCTGTAAATAATGCATGTGATTGCTGTGACCCAAGTGCAGGACTTGGTGCTTGGCCTTGTTGAACCTCGCACAATTGGACTTAAGTTATTGATCCACCCTCTGTAGAGCCTTCCTATCCTCCAGCAGGTCGATACTCCCACTCAACTTGGTGTCATCTGCAAACTAAGAGTGCACTGCATCCTCTCATTCAGATCATTAATAAAGATATTTAACAGGACCGGTGCCAGTGTTGAGCCTTGGGGAACACCACTAGTGACTGACCTCCATCTGGATGGAACTCCATTCACCACCACTCTTTGGGCATAATCATCCAGCCAGGGTTTTACCCAGCAAACAGTACACCTGTCCAAGCCATGGGCTGCCAGTCTCTCCAGTAAAATTCTGTGGGAAATGGTGTCATATATTTTACTAAAGTCCAGGCAGACAGAATTCACAGCCTTTTACTCAACCACTAAGCATGTTAGGAGATCAGGTTGGTAAAATGGGACCTGCCTTTCTTCAACCTGTACTGACTGGGCCTCATCCCCTGTTTGCCCTGCATGTGCCCATGATGGGGCACTTGAGGTGATCTGCTTCATTATTTTGCCCNGTCCTTTTCCGCTGAGCAGCTTTCTAGGCACTCTTCCCCAAGCCTGTAAATAATGCATGTGATTGCTGTGACCCAAGTGCAGGACTTGGTGCTTGGCCTTGTTGAACCTCGCACAATTGGACTTAAGTTATTGATCCACCCTCTGTAGAGCCTTCCTATCCTCCAGCAGGTCGATACTCCCACTCAACTTGGTGTCATCTGCAAACTAAGAGTGCACTGCATCCTCTCATTCAGATCATTAATAAAGATATTTAACAGGACCGGTGCCAGTGTTGAGCCTTGGGGAACACCACTAGTGACTGACCTCCATCTGGATGGAACTCCATTCACCACCACTCTTTGGGCATAATCATCCAGCCAGGGTTTTACCCAGCAAACAGTACACCTGTCCAAGCCATGGGCTGCCAGTCTCTCCAGTAAAATTCTGTGGGAAATGGTGTCATATATTTTACTAAAGTCCAGGCAGACAGAATTCACAGCCTTTTACTCAACCACTAAGCATGTTAGGAGATCAGGTTGGTAAAATGGGACCTGCCTTTCTTCAACCTGTACTGACTGGGCCTCATCCCCTGTTTGCCCTGCATGTGCCCATGATGGGGCACTTGAGGTGATCTGCTTCATTATTTTGCCCAGTACTGAAGTCAGGCTGACAGGCCTGTAGTTCCCTGGATACTCCTTCTGATCCATGTTGTAAACCAGTGTCACATTTGCTAAGGTCCAGTCAACTGGGATCTCCCCAGTGAGTCAGGACTGCTGGTAAATGATGGAAATTGGCTCATCCAGTGTCTTTGAGTGGATCCTATCTGTCCTATAGACTTGTATGTGTCTAAGTGGCATAGCAGGTGCTAACCATTTCCTCCTGGATTACTGGGGCTTCATTCTGCTCCCTATCCCTGTCTCCCAGTTCAGGAGGCTGGATACCCTGAGGATAAATGGTCTCACTATTAAACTGAGGCAAAGAAGGTAATAAGTACCTCAGCCTTTTACTCAGCATTTGTCACTCTGCCAGCCATGCTTCTAAACTAGCCAAAGTCTGCCCTCTAGAAGTACAAGGTAGTGGTTCTGCTGAATCTGCTCCTTGCTTCTCTGAGAATCATTTCATGATCATTTTGCCCAACACAGCTTCCTACTACCACATTGCCCTCAAGTCCTTCTCTGTTCACAAACAGCAGGTCCAGCAGGGCACCTTCCCTGGCTCACTCACCAACTGAGCCAGGAATTTCTCTTCCACACACTCTACTAACCTCCTAGACTTTTCTTTCTACTGTGCCTCATTTTCAGCAGTCATTTGTTAAGATGAAGTCTGCCACAAGAACAAGGGCCAGTGATCACAAGAGGTCTCCCAGCTGCTTATAGGATATTTCACCTGCTTCTTCATCCTAGTTTTGTGGTCTATAACAGATTCCTGTCAGGATATCTGCCCTGTCAGTCTTGCCTCTGATTCTTACCCATAAACACTCCACTGTATCATCACCATAATTTACCTCCAGACAGTCAACATGCTCCCTAACACACAGGGTTACCCCACTGCTCTCCCTTGCCTATCCCTTCTGAAAAGTTTATAGCCATCCACGATAGTACTCCAGTTGTGTGACTTGTGCCATCATGTCTCCTTGACAGCTACCATGTCATATGTTTCCTGCTTCACAATGGCTTCCAACACCACCTAGCTTCCCATGCTACCTATGCACTGCAGTTGGACTATTGATCCCTCCACCTTTTTAAGGGAAGAAGTCCTAATTGTTTCTTGACCATTCTCAAGTGCTTCAATGGTTTCTAACACACCAATAACCCACTGTGTCTTTTCTATTGCATAGATCCCTATGCCCTACCTCCACTGAGAAGGAAGACTGAAGGACCTCACTAGCCCACCATTCCACAAACATTGGTATGTTGTCCTCAGGCTCATCTTTAGCGAGCCTTGTTTTCTCCTGTTCCCCATTCCCAGGTTCAGATTCACGTGTGGATCTGGTGGCTCTTCCTGGGTCTTTTGCCATCATTCTGTGCAGCTTGAAGGATAGGGAACACTACTTGTGGTCCTTATTCTTTAGCCATATAGTACATGTTTATAGGACAAAGGGAGTGCCACAGGTCTCCTACTGCTTTTCCAGCATGCCTACACCCCTCAACAAATCTACCAGTACAAAATCAATGGCTTTTGAATCTCAACATTTCTGCTTTGTTACGACACTCCAAAGTCACTGGTCAAATGTATTCCTCCATCCCCCTCTAGTGGGAGGTCCACATAGTAAGTGTTTCCTCCCTTTTCCAGTTTCCACCACACTTTGAAGAATAAAGGGCTCCTCTGCATACCTGACAACCCCAGTTCTTCAATGAATTTGCTTGTGTGGGGACACATACATACATGGGTAGTGTTCAATTTATTATTCTTTTTACCACATTCTTTCTGTTGAAATTAATTAGTTTTAAGCCACAAGGCTACATTGAAAGAATCTTTAAACTGTAAAATTGCCCAGCAGTCCTATATTAAAAAATGTCCAAATAAAGTTAAGTTTAATTCATCACTATATGAATATGTGTTTTGCCTAAGGATTGAAATTAAAGATCAAAAGTCTCCCACTTCATTAAAAATATAGGATGAACAGTGCTTGGACATGAATCAGTTTTGTGTCATGACTAAAGATCACTTGATGCTTTGGACATGGGCACTGCATGAGGCAGATGAACAAAAGGCATTGTGATAAAAGTCACTGAATGTACCTAGAAAACCAATTGCATCCAGTATCTGTCAGAGATTTTCTTTTAACATTTTGGACTTAAAATTTGGGATCCTGCAATTTTTTTTTTCTTTTTCTTTTTTTTTTTTTTTTTTAAGAATTGCTGGGCTTTTGCAGCAGTCACTAAGATAAATAGGAGCACTAGTCTGAGCATACATATTGCTATATATTCTGAAAAATCAGACCTAGGGCATCTCAAATTACCACCCCAAATTAGCTGGCACTTTTGACAATTCCCTATCTGTAAAATCAGGAGGAAAAATACCACAGGGACATTATGAAGATAAATTCATTAATTTCTGTTAATAAGTAGGAAACTGGAAAAAAAAAAAAGCACCAAGGGAAAGCCCATTAGAAAATGAATAATTATGTATTCAGTGCAAGGTTTGGATGGTGTGCAGAAAATTAGGCATGGGGACATATATTAAATGATAAGTAGAAAAAGAAATAGTGCATGGTTGATCATTTTGTGAACACAATCTTTCCTGTGCCCTGTGAAGCAGGACTTTTATGGGTGGACATGGCTATGTAATTAACAACTGCATGATAATTCATTAACACAGATCGTTGTAAATTTTTTATTTCTCTCTTTGTGACTTTATAATCACAATATTTCTTTACTATTGTATTATGGGGTGATCAACATATATTTAGAATATTAAATGAATTGCTTAATGTTACAGGTGAGAAGTTGCTAGCTCCCAGCTTAAGAAATGTCAGGGTTTCCCTATTTTTTTTTTTTCAATTCAGTATAACCTGGTAAACTTGTGGGAAAACCAGAAGGAAAACAATTTGGATATCACTAAAAGTGCTATGACTTTTCATGTACATGAATCCTTTTCTTGCATAAATATTGTTTGTTTTGTGAGAGAAATAAAGTGTAGGTCATCCTCTATATAACTGTGGAGTTCAACAAATCTTCCTCAAAATCTGAGCAAGGTTAGCAGAGATGGTCTGCAGAAATTACTGTTTGCAGGCATTGAGCATACTCTATGGGAAACATAGGTAAAAAGTGTTTTGAAGCTAGGGTTTGTATGAGCCTTATTTTCATAAGCATGTGGACATGGTTAGTCAGAGGTAAGACGAGCCAACATCTTAAAAAGTTCTGAGGAGATGATTTCCAGGGTTTTATAGTCTGAGCATATATTAATCAATTTTCTTATTTCCCCAAAGAAAACAATAATTATTTCTTAGGTATAATGACAATTTATTTAGAATTTCAAGCCATTTTCACAGACTACAAGTGGGATAGTTCTATTTTCCTTTTAAATCTTAGATAAAATTTTTTTACATCTATTCTTATACTGAACTGTCTCCTCAAATTTCTGACTGAAGAAGGGGTGAAAGACAGTGAGGAAAAAAGTATAAAGACTTCAAAGTGGCTGAAAGTATGAGCTTCCAGAAAAAGGTAGTAGAAGTCTAAAATTGTGTTATTGCCAGAGCCACCTGCAATACAAGTGTTGTGAAACATCAGAGAAGCTTTCAGACACACATAACAAACATCAGGCAGATCTGAGATCTTCCCAATAAATATGACTATTCTACCACCATCTCAGTAGCTGATTGCTTTGCCAAGCTACCTTATGATTATATATCTCTGCTGGATGAACTGATTTTCAAAAACTGACTTCAAGCTGTCAGACAAGTTGGTTCAAAGCTTACTATATTCAGTAAAAAGAAATTAAAATTAGTTTAACTGCAGATAGTATCAGTTGGCACTGATCTCAGTCACAGGAGCTGAAGGAATCAGCTGCAGTGCCTGGGTGGCAGCTGACTATTTACTCTCACAGTACCTGGAAGAGATAAGATTAAGATCAGAAAGTCATCCTGCCTTCTTCAGAACAAGGATTAGATTAGGTTCCAAGACCAGTCATAATATTTCTCAGCTGAATCAGAATTTCAGGTAGAAGAGAGTGTAAAAGGGGGTCATCATGCAAGTGGGTTCACAGTAGATTTTCAACGCAAAATGCTGTAAACATAGGGTTTGATTTTTTTTTTTTTTCCCATTTCTGAAGTACTGCCCACTGACAATCCTCATAATACTCTCTCCAAAATGTGCTGGGGACAAATTGCTAATTAAGTGCTTCTGAAAGTCCTCCTTAAGGTCTATTCACATGTTTAGGTGTCTGAAAAAATCAGGAAATCCAGTTGTTAAAATTTATTTATGTAAGCTCTTCTGGAATTGTTTATACTTGAATTACTCACAGAGCTGAAAATTCAACCCATTTCTTTGCTAACCTGATATAGTCCTTCCAAGAAAAATTATTTCTCATGAGTTCTGTTTGTTCTTGAGAGGAAATGAATATACTTTTGTCTACAAATGAATGTGTGTGCAAATGTACATTTGAATATGTGTGTGTGTGTATACACAGTTTTTTGTATTTATGCAGTATAAATAAAAAGCTTAATTTTGTCTAGCAATTTATTGGTGAGTCATCAAGCTTAATAAAGATAACATAGTCCATGCTGAAGAATAGCCTTTATTACTACTGGTAATAGTAGCCATGTACATCCGGAAATTTGCATAGCACTAGGCTTCGTCAAAAGAAATTCAAAACTATATAGACCTGACAAGGCCCAGTTCTGGCTGAAATATGGAAAGGTCTTAACATGGAATGAGAGACATGCTGATTTTCCAGCATAAAATGAACATTTTTGGATTAAGCTTCCTGATTAGGCAAGTTGCCTTGATGTATTCAGGGAAGGACTTCGTTTTGGGTTTAAGTTTATTTTTGTTATTGCTTTATATTTTATAACATTGGGACTTCTGCTTTATGTGAGGTTTCATTCTGTAAACAGACCCATGTAGCAATTCTCTGGTGAGTGGCATATTTCTCTTGAATGATCTCCATTTCTAATGTGACATGGTGTAAGTGATTATTTTCCTCTTTGTCAGGAGGCTGAATAGTGATGGACATTGGTGTTTGGTCATAAAATGCTAATTCAGCAAAAAGCAAGTAAGACAAAACTTTTTCTGTGTGTACAAGGCAGCATAATTAGTTGAACTGCTGCATTAAGTGTAACTGAATCACAGGAACAGGTTAAAACTGATGGCTGTGATGAATGATGTGACAAAAGAATCTAACTAAATAAGGGGTCTGTTCAGGAAAAATTAGGCTCCTGCACTAGTAATGTTTATTCGGCTCAGATTGTTGTCTCCAATCTCAGTAACAATCACTGTTGCAAAGGAGGCAAGTAGGAGGAAATTGGGTTCTGTTACTTTAGAGTGAGGGAAATTAAGTTAGCAAACCTAATGGATACGGTTGTCAGCACAAGAACTCCAATTTGATGGGGGAAGAGTGAGAAGATGCTTGAGACACTGCTGTACTTACAAACTTCATGAGTTATGCCAGAGAGATAAAGACCAGTGGCATCTTGCCATTGCTGCTCATGAAAAGCCAATCAGATGCTCTAAAATGACTCTCATCTGAGAGGGTGGTTGGTCACTGGAACAGTCTCCCCAGGGAAGTTGTCATGGCACCAAGCCTGACAGAGTTCTGGGAGTCTCTGGACAATGCTTTTAGTCACATGATTTAGTTTTAGTTATTCCTGTGAGGAGCAGGGAGTTGGACTTGATGATTCTTATGGTTCCCTTTCAACTTCAGATATTCTGTGATTCTATGATTCTTATGAACATGCATGAATTCCACAAGGGTATGATGAATACATACTTTCTGTCCAGCACAAAAAAAGAGGAAAAGTGTTTGATATCCTCAGGTCAGAGAACAGTCAATTCCTCTTTGGGCTTGTGTTATAGCAGAGTGAGAGAGCAACTATACAGTAAAATTGAGGATCCCTATTGCACTGTCACAGGTATGGTAAGAAATGCAGTCAGGAATGGTGCATGTAACTCTTGGAAAGAGCTCAATGACCTTTTCTGTTAGGACAGCTCAAGAAACAGCAGCAAGTACAAACACATCAGACAACCCGACAAATATCTAAGGCTGAAGTTGTTTTAAGTTTACAGAATAAATGATAGGTGATGAGTTTTCTGAAGTTTGAATGGCTTCCGCTATCAAGGAAAGCAATATTGCCACTAGTATTCAAAGTATCTGATTTGTGATTTAGATTTACTTAATCTGTCTTGTGTGTTTTACAACAAACATTCCATATTTCCAAAGACCTGTACTTCTTTTCCTGCTTCTCTACAATTTGCCTTGACAGAATCATTCTTTAAATAATAGGATATTCCATAATATATTTTCATGACTAACGGGAGAGAGAGGTATGAAAATTTCCTTAAACATTTGAGCAGTATCTTTACCAGAAGTTGTTCACTGGAACTATTGATGATTTAGTGGGTTTGTTTGTTTTCTATTCTGCACAAAGTGCATTTTCTTACACAAGTGTTTAGAAGATATGTAAGGATATTGATAGCCACTACAATTATAATTTCTTTCCAGCACCCCTGTACTTCGAGCATAACCACTGAAAAGAGAAGAAGATTCTTTCTCCACAGTTCTTCCAGGAAAAAACATTGCTGATAGGCAAGAGAAAGACCCTATTGACATATTATTTCATACTACTTTTTCTGTGTAAAACAAGTGGAAACTAGTCTTACTCCAGTTCATCTTCTGCTTGAATCTCCCTATTCCCTCCTTTTCCTTTATTAATTTATTTAAAGAATAATGATTTTATTCTTGAATTAATCATGTAGTTCCATAAGAGTGCTTCAGTGAGAGTTCCAATAAGTTTATTTGGATTTTTAGAATTCCTATTTGAAAATATTTGAAATGAGGTATTTGTTTTTTGGGGCTTCTTGTGATTTTTTTTTTTCTCTGCAAGAAGGTCATTAGAGACTTCTTGGTAAGAATTCATTACTTTTACTGAAATTAGTTAGTTAGTATACATGAGAAAGCAAATTTTTGTAGTTATTCAGCAGTATTCAAATAGCTTGACTAAGTTAGTCAAGCTTCTACTTTTTACTAATTAGTTGTTTGGTTTTTTTGTCTCAGCAAACATCTAAGAATCCAAATTCCTCATAGTACTCTTCTCCAGTCCATACATGTGAATACAGTTTAATCAGGAATTTATATTTTTCTTCAACTGAGTTGTATGAAAGAATGTTTCATTAGGCTGAGAATGCCATGAAAATTATCTTTGAATGTCAATAAAATGCAATGTTCCCCTCCTTGATCATATTTGGCCACTCTTCTAGGTGATACACCTACCCACCCTTTAAAGATGCACCTATCTATTAAACTCAAAGGTCAACATTGACATGGAAGAAGAAATTTAAGAAATAAATTTTCTTTAACAGTGACTACTCTTTACCCCGGAAAAGAGCTTTACTTCTTCTGTTGCTTACAGACTTTCATTATTTTAAACCTGCAGCAGGTATTGGAAGAACTGGTTTGTCAAAGGATCTAATTTCTGATGTTATTGTTGCATCATGGTTATTCTTTATTTGTTGCTGAGAACAAAATGGCTTTGGTCCTTGTGAAAGATTTGATTTTTCATAATACAGCAAGTAAGTGTTAACCAATGACTCTTCAGAAGGCTGCAACAGATGGATGTGGAAATTTATGTGCTGACATGTTTTTCTGTAAAGTTTATATCTAGACATCTTATTGCACTTTTAACTCAATTGGAATTGTAGGTTTTCTTAATTTTTTTTTAATTCTAGTTTAGTTTCCTTAAACCTGCAGCCATTTGGTTTGTTGTTGTTTATTTTATATTGAGAAGCACAGCTAAATGTACAGGTTTACACTTTCAAAGAAGGAAGATAATCACATGACAGATAATCACATGACCCATTTATATTGATCTGTGTCCTATTATTTTGCATGAAAATTACTAAAGCTCAGCATTGCACAGGTAGCACAAAAAACAATGATTAAATATGCATTACTGTTATTAAATCTGACATTTCCATTCTCTACAACAACAATATCAGGATGTCTATAAAAAAAGCCCAGCAAGCAGCTTCTTATTTTATCTCCAAAATATTTTACAAATTAATTATTATTTTAGTTCAAATTGTTTTTCTTCACAAACAGAAAATCCCTGAAATATATATTTTCAGTTTTTCTAACTTGCAATTTTTTTTTGCAGCTTTGTATTTTGCAGCTTTGTATTCTGACAGATACCCACCTTGGTTGGAAGAGAAAGAATTTGAGTCTTAAACCATCAACTTTCTCACCAGTTTGCAAAATTTTATCACATTTCACTTCAGATTCTTAATAAGAATGTCTGGTGTAATGCACTTGTCCAGAAAGTCTCTATTTCCTATTTGTAGCTGAGTCAGGTAAAAACATAAACACGACTTCTTTCACCAACCCTTAGCTTTGAAAATTAGACATCCACAAAATTGCTCAAATAATACACTGTCTCTTTTGAACTGTATGTCCATGTATTTCTATGTCTAATTAAAATGATTGCCAAACCAGGCATTTTCTCTGAAGTTCCCTTGTTACAGAACTGTGTCTCTTTTTCTTTGACATGCTTTTTGTTTTAACTGTATCTTAAAGTTTGTTCCATTTTACTAATTTGCAGAATGTTCAATTTATTCTCATTTCCAGTAATTTTGCATCATTGTTGAACTCTCTAAACTTATTCTAATTCCTGGATTCTGACAGATATTGTTTCTTCTTAGTTTTTGTTCTCTTTTTTAAAGATAGAAAGCTTCAGTAACAAAGATTTCTCTCATTACTGCTTGCCAGAAATGCACAATACTTTAAAATCCACTTTATCTGTAGTATTTTCTCTTGGAAATTTCTGAGATGCACCTCTGTAATTCTTGTACTTTTATGACGTTACAGGATATAATTCTGCTCCGACTTTGCCTGTACTGTTTGCTTTTTGATTACCAGCATATTAACTCCAATTGTAAGTGATGATGACAGCTGATTGTTGGGGAGAATTTGGGAGGGAGTTCTAATTTCAAAGGTCCTCATTTTCCAAATACTGTTCAGAACTCACGTTCCTAACACTTTACCAGCTCTTTGTGTCACTTCCTTTGTCCAGTTCTCAGCTCCCTTGACCTACAGGGAGCAGTTTAGGGAATTTCAGCGGTCCCTTGCACTCTGAATTTATTAAGATACCTTAAAAACAATAAAAAGAAAATAATTGATTCTGCCTGTGGCTCATAGGAAAACTATTACTTTTCATTCCTCTTTAGATGACCTTTAATATGTCTTTTCATTCTTCAGGCTATCTCCTAAAACCAGTGACTTCTAGCTAATAAAGTGACTTTCAGTTAGTTCCTGTAGAGAACAATGTGCTGTGTGTGTATGTTGTACTTAATTATATTTTTGTATCCCCATCTTATAAATGGGTTTCTTTTATGGTCTATTAGCTGATATATCTACCTGTATTGCTTGTAAAATCTCTTTTTCTTGACAGGGTTATTTGAACCTTTAATTTCTATAGATACAATTTTATTGACTCACAAATCCACAGTTTATCAGTCCATATTCTCTTACACTTTTTGTTTCTAGAGTGTAATTCTGACCCTGTCAGACTAAGACTTGCCAATATAGTGTTAAGCTGTAATACTGAGTGTATAGCTTAAAACTGACTTTCCTTTTTTACAATAAAGACATAATAAATAACCTGGTCATTTCTCAGCCTCTCAGTATATATGTTTTGGGGGTTTTTTTTATTAACCATCTTTCAACATTGTATAAAACCTACCTCAAAACCAAACTTTCTTAACTGTGGTCCCAAACAGATAAATATGTCTTCTCACATAATTCATCAGCCCTTGCTGCTGTCACCTGGACAAAGATGCAGTATTGTATGAAGACACTGGTGCTTGGGCAGAACTGGGAGGGGGGAATTGCTCTTTGTGGCAGGTCACCCTCCTCCTCCTCTCCTGTGTTAATCTATTCTTACCTCTCTTATTTTTTCTTGGGTTTAGAATGATGCTTTACAATACCCACTATCTTCATAAGTCTGTGTTGGGGTTTAGGAATGGTATTCTCCAGTTAGCGTTCCCACTGAAATTATGTGCTGCTTTCTCCCTTCCCCTTCCTCCTCCTCCTACCCTGCAATGGGCTGGAGAGGAGGACCGGAGGCACAAGAGGTAAAGATCATGGGTTGAGATACGAATAATTTACTGGAAACAGCAAAGAGATAAGGAAAGGAACAGTAACAATATTGATGACAAAGGGTACAAGGGTGAGGCTAGTCCTTCACATGCAAACTGCTCCCTTGCCACACTATCCCAGCCTGGAAGAGAGCCCTTTTCCTATTCCCAGAGAAAATGATGTGAGGTGGTATAGGAACCTCAGGGTCCTATCCATGTCTCCTCCTGGCTACTGCAAAAATGAACCCTGTCCTGGCCGGAACCAGGAGAGTCTGTTACCAACAAAACTACTTTTACTGTTTTGCATATTATTACTCAGTTATACCTAAATTCCCTCAACCAATCACAGCTTCATTACTTTTATTTGCCACTTTTCCTTTCCTTATTCTGTGATGCTTACTTTGTCTTGGATTTAAAGAATCCACTTCTCTAAAATGGTGAAGTTTTTCACTTTTTGATAAATCTGGCTCATAATATTTTTTAACGTTTCCACTAACTTTCTGTAGAACCAAATTCCTTTCTTTTCTCTCCTTTTTAATGTGCTGCTGTTCTTGATATGTAAAATACACTACAATGTGAACAGCATTGAAATGAAAGTGGCCTCTCTCTTTCATTTATCATTTTAGGTTGGGCAGTAGCCTCATTCAGTTTCTGTATTTTTCTCATAGTAGCCTCTGTGCATTGTGGGAAACAGCTAATTTTTAGATAATTTCTTCTTCCATGTTCTAAATGCATTTGATTTTATCTTCCAGATCCATACCTAATTATAGTTTTGCAGATTTTAGTCAGTATTTGTAGATTGCTAACCCTATTTTCAGTTCCCTCTAGTTGATTTTAGACCTGTCAAATCCTGATTGTATTGACAATTTAGGTATCAGATTACTGAAGTTAAGCCAGAGAGGAAGGGGTAGTGCATTTTTCTTGGGCTATCCATTTTAAGGAGTTGCAGGTTGGATATTTCTCTTCAGCTTTCAGTCACAATATATTTATTCAAGTGGTCTGAAGTCAAAGATGCCCATTTTCATATAATTCTGACAGTATTTTTCATTTTGTGTAAATCAGAAACTAAAGGCTTTCAAAACAACCTGTCTTATTCATTACACTCCCCATGAATTTGTTTACCACTCAGCAACAAATCAGAGAGAGAAGGAATGGAAGGAGAGGACAAGAGAAAGAACATAGCTTATTTTATAAGTTGCAATACATAAAAATAAGCATCTTGGTAACTGAATGCAGTTCTGGTTTGACCAACTGCATTCAGTACAATCAAACAGAAAAAATGCTTTGCACTTATGTCCTGGAAATCGATGTGTACACTAAATATTTCAAAATTGTCTGCAACTGTCTCATCCAAATTCCATGTTTTCCAGGTTGGCTATTTAAAGTTTCAGTCAATATAGTATTTTCTGCTTCTTTCGTTCTTTCTGCACAAATGGAAAATACTTCTCTTTCCCTCAGCTCACAGCCCAAGGCAGGATTCATATGACTGAATGAAGAGCTCCGACTGTTCTACTAAATTCCTTGTAAAGCTGATGGAGGAAAACAGGAATTTCTGGGATGCAATTCCTCTCTTCTTAATGAAGATAGCTACAATGAATCAGGTGAATGATGAATGAAGAAGCCTATATATCTCTATTAATTGTAAGAAAAGTCTAGGATGCCAGACCAGATATAAGGTGCAAGAAGAATCCCCCATATGTCTCAGCTATACTTATATACACAATAAATAATATTAAGAACTGCTCACAAGAGATCACAACAATCACATAGTCTGATTTCCTGCTTAACCCAAACCTGATATTTTACATGATAATATTTTCACTGAGCTAAATAACTTGTGACTCAGTGAAAAAAAGTCCATTTTCTCTTCACCTGCCTTCCTCCTCCTCTAAGATAAAACTCTTAGACCATCTCAGATTTAAAGTCTAAAGGCTATGTTAAAAATCTGTTTGCTGAAGTTTGGGTCACTTCCATGACACAATTAGTAGGTTTGCTTTCTGCCTACACTCTGCCCCCAACTCAAAAATATGTATTGCCCCCTTATTTTACAATCCTCTTTGTAAAACAACATAGTCCAGTACTCAATACTTGAAAAGCACTTCGTATTTCCAAACTTAAGGGGAAAGTAAGGTTGTTCGGGGTTTAGAGTTACTCTGTTTTTGGTATTTTATATATATTTAACTATATTGTGAAACTGCTTTTCTTTTGTCTTTTTATTATAGTGCTAAATTTGGCATTAGGTTTTAATAAACATGCAGTGCTTTGAAACAATGCTGAAAGGTATTTGATCAATTTTATTCTGTTACTACTTTGCTCCAAGGCTTACCTAATTTTTAGCAAAAGTCACCTGGTTTTTGTGGAGTCATCACTTTTTTGTTCTATTCTTTCACCCTCCCCTTTCCCCAGACTTTCCTTCCTTATTGAAAAGGCCCAAAAGAAGATCTATTTCTAAAGCATGGTTTCATCTGGTAGGATTATTCTGCATGACAGCTTGTCTGGTGCCATCTTGCTCCGAAGCCAAAGGTATCAGGTATAACATCATATACTCTGACATTAGGAAAAAGGAGTATAGGAGTATAAGAGACAGATGAAGGTCCACAGCTGTTCAAAAGTACCATATATGTATATATATATATATGTATATATACTTTTTTTTTAAAATCCCTGCTTTCATAATTTTCCAGCTACCAAAAACTAGATTTGAGGATATAGGAGAGTGTTTAATCTAGCAGTGAGAGATGAATTTCTTACATGTTATTTGTGTCAAGGGATGGAAAACTTCACTGAACCACAAATCTCTTAAGCTTTTTCATGAGAGAGGAGAACTTTTCAGGTCCTTGCCTCAAGGCTTTCAACTAAACTATTAATGTTCATCTCTGGGCTTATACATTGTGAGCTCTTCTGTGGTCACTAAGGACACATTTTTTAGGGTGAAGATGAAACTTTCAAAAACAGAGAAATTCTGTTTCGGCTTGGAAAGCATGTGACATATATGGCTCCATGGCATCATTTCGTATTTGTGTCATGAGCAATCTTGTTGAGCTCATGCTGTCCCATTATCCAGATCATCAATGAAGATGTTAAACAAGACTGAACCCAGTGTCAACCCTAGGCTACACGGCTAGTTACTGGCCTCCAGCTAGTACTGTCCTTTGGGTTTGGCCACACAGATAGTTTTCAGTCTGTCATGGCTCATCCACCTTCCTTACGGCTTCGTCATCTTCCCTATGAGCATGCTATGGGAGACAACGTTGAAAGCCTTTCTGAAGTCAAGGTAAACAACATCCACTGTTCTCTCTGTCAAGGTGAGAGAAAGGACTTTCAGAAAGTCTCTGTCTAAATCTCTGAGAGAATCAAGTCCATCAAATAAGCCGTTTTGTGGTGTGGAATAAAAGAAAAGTCATTTATAAATTGTCCTTTACTGTTGCCAAGAGAACAGCCCTTCTCTCTCTTCTTTGCAACAGGGAGGGAGATAGGTAGACTCTTCTAAGGCAAGCTATTTATACATTGCAAGTGCGACACTTAGGCTGGATTACTTACCTTCTACAACTGTTTTTGTTTCTACAACAACTACAAAGAGACCTTAAAATAAAGTTACATATTTGGACCTCAGCTAATTTCCTGAAGCTAGATTGGCTGAAATCAGGCTTAAATTTGAAGGGCATTTGTCACCACTGCACACCTTAGCATTTTGCTGCCTCAGTATGTTTGAGTAGGACTGTTTAGCATAATTGCTAGTCATTTGGGTAGGATGCTGAGTACTGAGATGGTAATATTTGCAGATGATGCAATTACTTAAATGACCAGGACTAAATTATCTGTCACTACCCTTTCTTGAAACAATATATGAATTATGCAGAATGCTGATCTGACTTGGCATTTCCTGTACAGCATACTCCCTGCCTGATGTCTATACTGAGTCTTTATAACTGTAGACTAAAATCCATAAAACTCACCAGCAACAGCAGCAGAAAAATCTCCAGTGGACTTCACACATTGCTCTCTTTTATGGAATCAAAGTTCTGCTGAAAAGAAGACAGAAGTCTGGGGTAATTTGGGACATTTAAGGCTTGAGAAAAGAAGAATACAGAAGTATTATGAACTTGACTTCTGGTCAAGACATTTGGTTTTTTTCCAGAGGAAACTTTTGAAAAGTTTCCTGATCTTTGTTGGAACATTGTTCTACAGCAAAATCCCTTAGCTGCATTGTCTCAGCCAAGAAAATTTTATTCCCAGTTTTCATATATTTTACTCTGGATTACTGGCTCAGAGAGAGAAAGGAAAAGAGGCTCAATGACTGATTTTTGTCGAAGGAAGAAAGGTGGCCATATCTGTCTGGTAGCATCTCAACACTTATGTGTTCAGTGCCAGCCAGAAAACAGAAGTGAAAAGGCACACAGGCACTTAGCAGTTTTGAAAATTATTATTTTATTTCTCTTTTCCTAAAACTTTAACACCTCACGAGCTTATGAAGTACCTTTGTTTTATCTATATAAATTTTCAACACCAAAAACAAAATTAGCTTGCAAATCAAGACCTATGCAAACACTGGATATTTTTTTCTTTGCTGTAAGTCCAAAATACAGTGGGATGAGGACTAAGATGATCCCTCTAACTTACACTACACAGTTTAAAGACAGGCCTATATTTGGCATAGAGCAAGTGTGGAGTAACTTTAATAACAACACAAGACATAGTTCTGTAACCCAGGTTCATAAGTTTCTTTTTCGTTGCTTCAACAAAACCACCACTTAAATCAAACTCTCCTTAAGAAATGCTGATCTGCAGAATATTACCAGATGGGTCTCCTGCCTTCTGAAGAAAGGGGGAAATGAGAGAGCCTCATGTTTAACGGCATATGAAAGAAGAAATACAATGTGTAAACTTTCCACTGACGGATATAATAGTGTTCTCACTTTTAAAGAAAAACAGTACTTCCTAGCAGGAGGCCTGCAAGAAATTTAACAATTATTCAAGACTTAGTTGTACAGCATGGCATTTTCAAACATGTGCAGAGTCTGTTATTTTTTGTAATTAAATTAATTTAAATAATAAATAATATAATTAAAATACATTTGGACTGTGCAATCCCTAGGGCTGGAACCGTGTGCAGAGAAATGATGCATATTCAATGTGAAGTTTAATGAGTAAGAAAATGCAGAATCCTGGAAATCTGGTAATGCACAATATAGTTTTGGCACCCTCCCCCTCCTCCCCTGTTCCTTTTCAGAGTAAAAGAGGGCCCAATTTACCAAATCAGGCTTTAAATCATTCACAACTCTCTTTTCCTAAAAAGGAAACACTGCCAGTGTTTAGGATTTTTTTAGCACAACATGTGGTTACCCAAATGTTTCCCTACAATAGTCCTAGTGAAAAGTGATAGGAAATTGACTCTGTAACCCTATAATAGTAATGTTTACTTTACCCTCATCAGAATTTTACAGACCATAGGAAATCATTACTTGTCTCTTCGTTTCGAGGCTGACCCTGATTAAAAACTCCTGCTGAGACTTTCAGAAGAGACATGTTATCAGAGTTTTGCTTCTAGGGACCGTCACCATTCTTGATTTTCTGAAGGTGGATGCTGCTCATTTTCTGAGTATCAGTCTCTATTAATCTGGCAACAAAAACTGAGCGTCCCCAGTCCTTTGCCTTAACTTGCTTAGGACACATAGTTTTGAAGTAGTCTGTCAGATCAATACAGTTTTATCTCTGTGGTTTAGGCTGCTGATTGCACTTAGAAGGACTCAGCTCTTCAAGTCTGGTTTTCCCCAGGGCTGGATCAGGAAGAACGTAAGATCCAGCCAGCTCTGCCTTTGAGCAAGGGGCAGAACCTATCTTGAAAGCACAGTGGTGGATGGAGCCAGGAGGTGTGAGGACTTATGATGCCTAAGCAGGGGTGCTGCAAGGTACCAGGATTTGTTCTTTTGCAAAAGGACAACAGCAGCCTTACATGTGCTGTCTGGTGGCCAAATCAGGATGGCAAAAGTCATATGAGCCTGATCAGTCATTCTGAATCAGGGCTGCCCACAACCCTGTCAGGGGACAGTACTCTCAATTAAATGCCAGCTTAACCAGGCACACTTTGGTGGGCTGCAAGAAGCTTTCACTCATGCTGCTGAGTTTCCTGATTTCATAACCAACCAATATTTTACATTTTCATTGGGTTTTCTTTTAGTGTGTGTGTGTATGTGTGTGTGTGGTTTCTCCCCCTTACAAACCCCAGTTCCTGCAGCAGGAGAAGCTGCTTTTTTCCTGTAAATTGTCTGCCAGGGTGATTGACGAAACTTTCAAACACATGATTGTAAAGATTCAAAAACCAGATGAAAAAATAATAATAAAAAAACCCTCCTTACATTTTTACTGTTGTCTTAAGCGCTGATGGTTTTAAGTCCTGTCTAATGGTTTCAGGAGGCCTGAGTCAGGGGTTTGAAATCATTAGCAATATTGATGCCTCTAAGAAGTGAATGCTTAATACTGCCTTTCTTGTGGCTGGGCAAATTACCGTTCAGTCTGCTCCTTTGCTTATAGACAAAAGAGCCTTTATTTCAAGTGGTAAAGGTCAGGGAGTTGCTGCTGAAGACCCAGGAAAATATCCTGACATTTGAATAAGATGTACACATGTGCATGTGTCCAGTTTCTGTTATATTTAGCTATTATCAGTATTTACATATCAGAGTAATTCAAGGTTTGAAATAAGTGATTACAGAGCAGTCAAGAGATAGTCCCCCCGAGCGTTTTAAAGACTCCATCAATGGGAATAGGCTGTGTGCATGTTCCTTTCCATACCTGCTGTGTCAAATATTGCAAACTATAAACTTAAAAGGTTCTTAACAAATGAAAGTACTGAATGGTTAAAAGTTCTTGTTATTGTTCAGAGTAAGGTGGATTCTGTGTCTGTTTCCAGTTTGGGGCACAACACAGGAAAGTATTTCCACCTCTAACACTGTCTGTGCTCACTGGAGACTTTGGGTACCTACGATGGAGCTGGGCATGTGATTGTTTTCTATACTATATGCATAAGAGTGGGACCTCTTCCCTAAATATTTCCTTCAATATTATATTAATTTCAATGTTTTCAGTGTCTTTTTGATGAAAACTAATGATATCATATACAGCTGCAAATGATAGAAGGATATTTTCACTCTTTAGTGAAATGTAGCACTTCCATTCCACAGCACTGTTTTCTGTGCTGAGGACATGGAAAGATTTCCAAGTGATCAAAAGGTGGCAGCAGATCTCTGTTTCACTTCTCTTGAGGTGACTTCAACCTCTTGGAAATAGAGAAAAGAAGAAAAGAAGGACTAAAGTTTTAAATTTAACTCACTGAAGAAAAACAGTATCTCAATTTTAGTGCAGCAGGTAGTTGTGAAAGGATTGAGTCTCACCTCTGCTGATCACACTGCACTAATTCAATAGTAGGTCACTCACCAAATGCCTTGAAGATTTAGCAGAAAAAGGGAAGCATCCCACCAAGTGAAGAGCACAGTGTGAATGGCAGCTGCAGCTTGGGAAGCAGCCAGACAGTGAATGAGCAACCAAGTGCAAAAGTGGCCTCAGCTCTCACACCAAACATACCAGAATTGTATTCTTACTCACACTGAACAAATGCAAGTGTACAAGCCTGATGCATCTGTAGTTGAACCAATGGACTGGGTAATGCAGCTGTCAGCTCTTCCAAGAGCAGAACTCCTTTGCCTTCCCATGCCTTCTGGGAGCAATGTCTGGGCAGATGTAAATGGAGACCATCTTTTATCCAAAGGAAAAAGTTGCTCCTTGTTTCTGCAAACCGTTGCAACACTCCAGTCCCAGGAGCTGTGGGCTTATGGCTCAGCCAGGAGTTTTACTTTAATATATATATATATATAGGATTCTTTAATACCTTGAGAAAGCGTCAAGAGAATAAGCCATGGACTTGTTCCCAAGGGGTTTCTTCATTAATTTAGGGGAGAAAATAAGGGAACTTAGTAAAAGTTCTAAAAGGGCATTACACAAGACAGACAAAATGTTCTACCACAATATCAACCCAGGCCATATTAATCCACAACACTTAGGTCAAAATCCAACCCCTCCAGCTCTAAGCCACCCAAAGCATCAAGAAAGAAGCAAAAAAAGAAAAGCAGAGGGAGCAAGAAGAGAGGAGAAAGAGATAGATAGCACTGAACCTTTGTGGAAGACCAGCTCTCACAAGTCCAGATGGCAGGCCCACGATGCATGACCTTTGGTTTTATCTGCTCTGGTCCATATGGCCAAATCCACCAGGTGGGACCTCTGACCCACTGGCCACTCTGGGGTCCCAGGCCAGGGTGAGTGTCTGTGTTCTCACTGTCCCTGCCAATCTCATATGGGTCAGGGCCTCCAGACCATCTGTGGGGTGTTGCAGTATTCATGGGCTGTTTGTGACTGAGAGCTACTTTGGAGCTTACCCATGTGGGTTCCAGGGGCCTGCCATGAGGGATACGACACCACTCCACCTCTGTGAGGTTCGACCCATTCCTTCCCCCTTCACACACACTGCCCCCCCCAACACATGCACCCCCCATAAGGTGGTTCTGAGACCATAATAACTCATCTGGTGTCTAATAACTGTGTTCAAGGGAATTTTGCAGTAGAGTCGCAGTGAATCGTCCTCAGATGGGGAGCCTTCCCTCCTCACGGAACTCCCCAGGCAGTGTTGAGGCCATAGGAGAGCCAGGACTAGGAGTAGATGTCTGTGGCAACTGCTTTGGGACCTCACCTGCTGGAGAGATGCCTGCAGCCTTCTCATCTCCCCTAGGATGACAGAGACTCATAGGATTTAAAGTTCCACATTTCTGTGAATGCCAACGGATGTATCTATAGAGGCACTCACAAAGAATCACAGCTCATAGTAGGGACAAAGACAGAGGAATTATAGATATGCCTGTCCATGTGCTTCCTCTTCCTGTCTTAGCTGCATTACCCCTTTCCACTAATTTTTTCCCCCCTTTTGATGTGTGGACACTACCTACGCATGGCAACTGCACCAGTCTATGAGCCACTGACAGAAGGTTCACTGTTAGGAAAGGAAAAGAGTTTGAAGGGGAAAGAGGGAACTGCTTAATAACTGCACTAAAAAGGGAATAATTAATGCTTTGGTTGTAAAGGTGAGAAGCTGAAACCCAACATTTACTAAATAGATTATTGTTAAAGAGGAAAACTTCATATGTGATATTTTTAAGCAGGTGAGGTGGAGCTTACCAATGAAAGGGAATCTTTCTCTAAGTTGACCTTAGGTGTGTGATGGGTTGGATAAACCCCCAAAACTTAGATTAAGGCCTTAGTTTAGTTAGGCCTGAAACCAAATTTAGCAGGCCCCAGTTTTTTGGGCCATGGGGCACTCCTTAGATTCAGAGGGGCAAGTATCACCTGATTTAAGCAACCAAAAAGATATTTCATATCATCTGACGTCAAGTCGAGTATAAATCTAGTGGGGGAGGTATCCTCGCTCTCTTGCCCTCCCTCTCTCCGTGCGGTGTGGTGGTGAGGACTCCCTGTTGCTGCTCCCAGAGCGATAGGCCTGGCCGCTTCCCTGCCGAGATGCCCACAGCAGTTCTGGTCTCTGGGAAGTAAATACTTTCTGTTTGATATTACTTTGCTGGGTACTCTTTCAAGGAAATGTTCTTAGTTTTGTTTCGTGTGGGTTTTGGGTGGTGGAATCTGTGTGTTATTGGGGTGGACAGCTTTGGATGAAGTTATTGTTGGTTTTTCTTATATTTGTACGTATATGTATTGTAACTTTCCTGTAAATATATGTATATAGTTTTTTCCAGTTTCAGGGTTTTCTTTCCTTTCCTCCTTTCACTGGGACCTCGTGCGTCTTGGGGGGGTTTGGCATTTTGCCAAGGTTGAACCCACGACAAGTATCAAAACATGTTTTAAACGAACTTACTTCCCCTGCTGCAAGGCAGTCAGTTTTGTTTGTTCAAGGACTGTCTCTGATTGTTTAACTTAGTTCCTTTGGAAATAAACACTGGGTTTGATTCATGGATCCCTAAATCCAAAGGGGAGTGGCATGAGCATCTCACCTGACCACAACACAAGCCACACTCTTTCACTGTATTAAGTCCAGTGATGTGGGTGGCTAATTTGAAATACTTCTGTTATGATAATAACCAAATTTGACTTAAGGACTGCATGGGAGGTAGTGAACTAGTCTTGATGATTAGTTACCAGCACAGGTAAACATTCTACCTTATTTTCAGGCTGGATGTTCCTAACTGATACAGGAAAGGCAGCAGCTACAGAGTCACAAAAACAGCTAATACACTGTCAGAGATTTGGTCAAAAGTGGATCAGATATCTGGAATAGGAAAGGGAAAATCTTGCACACAGCAGAGTTCAGCATCTTGACAAGATCATCACATGGGAATGCCCTGGCTGGCCAGCTCATGGCTCCCGCTGGGACTGTCCCTGAAGAGGTTCCCCAGAAGCAGTTGGACAGTCCTATATGCCCATCCCAGAACAGCACTGAGCGCTGCTGCCTTATACTGCTGGTGAGGCATGTGCTGCTGCTCCAGCTGCCTGGGAGAGTCCTTGTCAGGAGTCTGTGTGTGTTTTTCCGGCCTTGTTTAAGTCCTATGCTTCTGCCCTTTGCCACTGAAACCATCAACATGGTTCACCAGGAAATTTTTTATCCAAAATCCAGCTGCTGATTCAATCCAAAACCATAGTCTGGTTGTGTCAGGGGAGGTTTAGGTTGGATATTAGAAAAAGGTTCCTCACCCAGTGGATTGCTGGGCACTCGAGCAGGCTCCCCAGGGAAGTGGTCACATCAAGCCTGACAGAGTACAAGAAGTGTTTGGATGATGCTCTCAGGCACATGATGGAATTATTGGGGATGTCCTGTGCCAGGAGTTGGACTCAATGATCCTTGTGGGTCCCTTCCTACTCAGCAGATTCTGTGATTCTGAGATTCTATGATAATATACATTGTAGCAATTATTATAAGAAATATTTTTCCTCCTTCCTAGAAGAGGGAGAGAGTTCAGAAAAACTGATTCTAGCAGATCTTTTTCAAAACATCACCTCTGTTAAAATGAAGGATAACACACAAAAAGCCCAACCATCAGCATTAAAAAAAAAAAAAAAAGAAGACGAAAATAATAAGACAAGCATTTCTTAAAAGGTCATGCTGTTTGATGAACTACTCCAGATTAGTATTACAAAACACTTCAGAATAATTTGCAAGAAGAAGTTCATTTTTTTAGGAAGGGGATGACATTTGAAGAAACCATGTCAGTACTGTAAAAAAAGGTGGTTATGGAAAGGCACAGGTCCTTAAGGTAGGAAGAACAAAGGTAAGAGGTTTGGAATAGTTTTGTGCTAGACTAGTCAACATATAGTTCAGGACTGGGACTCAGCCTGTAAGGACATTTTCCTAGCTTGGAAAACACTGGCCAGTCAGCAATTGACCTGTTCCTGTACCATATTGAAGGACGGAGAGGGAGCAGCTCTGTATTTGTTCTGCCCGATTGGAGCAGCACTGTAGCAATAAGACTATATCTGTTTGGTCCCACCAGTACCTGGTTGGAAATAAAAATAAATTTTAGTGTATGAAAATCTGCTATCTATGCCTTAGAGGATAAAAGGAATCCTAAGCAGGTGTGAGGGGGAGACTGTGAGACACTGAGTACACCTTTAGCAGCTCAAGCCGAAACTGATATGAACTGAAGACACTTTGTCCCTCTGGGGATTAAACCTTAAGTAAGACTAAGGGCAACTTCTTTCCTAATGTCTCTTCTTTTCCCAAACCATTTTAGAAGACTAGAGAATGCTCATTTCCCTTGCATTATAATTATGACATGAAAGCATTTCCATTTGCTCCCTTATTTCCGAAAAGATAACAACCTGAGCCGATTGCTACTATTATTTATAGACTTATTCATACTTAAATATATGCTTTCAAGATTTGACTAAACTATGCTTGGCTGCTTTTGTAACTTCAGGTTGAACAAAAAAAAAGTCAAACTGCACTATTTACAAGTGACAAAAAATCTATTATTACATTGATAGCTCTATAGAGTAACACAAACACAAGGCACAAGGTAAAGGACTATGTACCAATTAGAAATGACAAAAAAGTATTATACTTTAAGCTGGTATAAACAATTTTAGGTTAGTCTCCTGTCTGTTCATGTCATGTTGTCTTTACACACACATGGTTGCATTGAATGCTGTCACATTTTTTCTGATTTAGACTTATGCTACAGAATAACTGCAGTCAAGACTATCAAACTCTCTTGTGTATCTATGTAAATGAAAAACACTGCCTCTGGTGTATTTAGAAGGTAAGAAGTCATACAGAAATTCAAAAATGCATGCAATAACAGCTACACTACTGATTTAAAATATTGTAAACTTAAGATAGCACTGTTAAACCCAAAGAAAATAGATTCTGAGCCTGTAAATTCAGTATTCATAGAATTACAGTATGGCCTGGTTTGGAAGGGGCCTTAAAGATTATCTAGTTCCAACCCTACCGCCATGGGCTCCATCCAACCTGACCTTGAACATTTCCAGGGATGGGGCACCCACAACCTCTCCAGACAACCTGTTCCAGTGCCTCACCACACTCATAGTAAAGGATTTTTTCCTAATAAAAACCTATTGTCTTTTGGTTTGAAGCCATTCCCCCTTGTCCTGTCGCTACATGCCCTTGTAAGAAGTCTCTCTCCATCTTTCCTGTGGGGTCCCTTCAGATACTGGAAGGCTGCAATTCGGTCACCTTAAAGCCTTCTTTTCTCCAGTCTGAACAATCAAAACACTCAAATATCCTCTCTGAATAGGATGACTTAAGGTAACCTTTTTTTAAAATTGTGATGGCCCATCAAAAGTTCAGAGTTTATTTACCCCAAAAGTGGGAAAGGACTGGAAAATCCTGATTACCTCTTCCAAGCTATGACACTAACGCTACAATCCCACATTATACCAACCAGCAAAAGGCAGTGTGATTTCACGAAAGGATTTGCAGGAGTCTGCTCCTGCCTTAGTTTATCCACCTTCAAAACTTATCACAAAGACCCTTTTTTCTGAAGTACATTTTCTGAAGAAGATACATCATCCAAAAAAAAAAAAAAAAAAAAAAGAAAAACAGAATAGAAGGAATTTTGCTATTGCTTTGCAGCTTCTGTTGTTTGTATCTCAGAATTATGTTTTTTCCAAGTGAGCCACTGGTGCTACAGGCCAACACAAACCTCAGTTAACCTTGTTAAGGTAGTCTGTACAGCAGTGCAGTGGGGGCTGTAGAGATGAGAAAAGTCACAAGGAACTAAGAATGTCATAGTACATCAGATCAAAGGTCCATTCCATCTAATATATTCTAAAACAGCACTTAAAAAAAAAAAAAGGCAAAAATAACAATACTTTTGTGAAACACATTCCTCAGTGTCTATTGATTTATGACTCAAGAGTTCCTTTGCATGTGATGACATCTTTGCATTTAAATGAGAATAAAGTCGTACAGCCTGCAGTGGAGGGAAGGAGCAAAAATTTAAGAAAAAGGATGGTTGAGAACACAGTAGAGAGGTTAAGAGCAGGAGAGACAGTAGATGTCTATCCTGGTTTCAATAAAATGGGGACACTGACCTCAAGCACATGGAAGATGCACCTGTGAGCTACTGCTATTTGTTTTCTTACTCATAGGATTCAGTAGCTCTTCTCATACAGCCCTTGTTAAATCCATGAGACCATCTACAGAGAACAATATTACCCCTTATTGTATCAGGCTCAGTAGCTGTCCTAAACAGCCAGAACTCCTCTGAGCTTCTAGATGATGTAGCTTGGATTTTTTTTTGATGTCCACTTGAGATGATGTGAGCTACAGTGAAAACCTTTTAAATATGCTCTTTCATATACTTACTGTTCACTAGTAGGAGCAATATTTAGAACAGGAGAAGATTGGTGGTGCCAAGAATGTTTTATTTCACACCAAAAAGGACATATTTTAATAGTACTTTCTATGGCAATAAAGCAGGGACTATTTAAACATGGCATCCATATTTATAATGACTGCACTTTGATCTGTAAACAATCTTAAAAATTAAGCAGGGATATTGCTTTTAGTAGTTTGTTTGCTGATCCTGACCTACAGGTGTGCACAAAGAGAGCATGTTTCCTACTGCAGTCAATTGACTTCCCCTGATTTACAGCATTTTCAGTCACTGCTCCATGTGTGCCAGAGGTTTGAGTTCCATTTTCTATTTGGACCTGACCTGGATTTATTTTGTTTTATTCTCCAACTGGTCCTGGCAACAAGATAAGAATTACTTTCACACATGACTCTTTGTTTGCACAACACTTGCTTCCATTTAGTAAGAAATACACAATTATTTCAAGTTACATTTCCTTTGAAAAACAATGGTTTAATTTGAGCCATGAAATGTTCCTTTGAACTTTCTTTTTTTCCCAACCTTTTTTAATATGAAGCTTCAAGTAAAATCTAAAAGGCTGACTCAAAATTTATAGCTAATTGTGTTTGTGTGTTTGGGATTTTTCATGAATTTTCTACTAAATGGCCATTTTAGAGACACATTTCATTTAAAGTTCAGTAACTCTGTGTGGGGGCCATGCATCATTGCTGTGTGCTATCATTTCCCCAGGTGTGAGACACTGTTCTTTGGATGGGTAGAAGGAAGAACAAGAAAGTGGGAAACACAAACCATCCCTCTTAGCCCACAGAAACTCACTGATAAACAAGCTGTCATGAATTTCCCCCTTTACTGTGGGAAACTCTTTTGAGAGGAGACTCTGGAACACCTATGGATTGAGGAGCTACTGATAATACTGTTTGTCTATCAAATTAGAGAGAATGAAAACTAAGGAGAAAGTAAAGAGGATTCACCTCCTCAGCTAACTCCACAATACATTCTAGGTATAATAGGCAACTTTCTCCAGCTCCTCGCTTCTGTTAAATGCCATTAATTTTACATTTTTAGCTCCTGAAAGAAGAATTTATGGAAAATCCCACAAGAGGAACCTGGCAAAATGTGGTTCATTATAGCACATGTTTCTCCAGAAGGAAGTACGAGTGTGTTCTTGTTAAAGAAAATCAGAGTACAGGAATTACTCCACAGCCTCACAGCCAGCAATCTCCTACCACCAAAGCTGCTGGCAGCCCACTGCCTGCAAAAGGTCGCTTCTCTAAATCCAAAATCCAAATACAAGAACACCAGAATCCAAAGTGGTTGATATATAAGCTAAATCCATAATCAGTAGCTGTCCTGATGTGAAGATAAGGAACTGAGCATGGATGTTATGCTTTCCAGAATGTTTTATGGCCTCAGCTGAAGAAATCCATGTGAACACAGATATGGTATTGTTGGTTAGGGCAGTAGAAAGTTAAATCCATCTCAGTTACATGTGCACCATGTCCTTGGATGCAGTGTCTGGATGTAATTCAAGATTACATCCTGCTCCTGCTGACAGTGACATTTCATACTGTCTGTGCCAACACTCTGGGCCTTGCACCTACACGTTTTCCCTTTTCTGAGGGTCCCAATAAACTTCTTAAATACAAGGTCTCAACAGGACAAATTGTTCATAGCTGAGTGTAAAACCATCAGTCCAAGGCACCTCACTCCTTTGATTGAAAGAGAAGATGAGCCTGATATCAGTGGAAATCTCACTAACTCAGGTAAAGAGTTGTAGTTGGCCCCATTTTTACTGCGAATGGGATTACCTTTATGTGACACAGAACGTGTATGCTTGGCTTGTCACGTCTGGTATAAGTTCATTGCAGAGGGCTGGGTGAACATGACACCTGTAAACTTGTGAGGAATAACAAACTTTAAAAGTGCCTCCACTGCAACAGCATTAGGATCAATAAATATATAAATAATTCCTTCTTTATAAAGTTGCATAAAAGAAAAATTGTCATCTCATGTTTGCATTTCATAAGAAGCTTTTCAGGAGGTTAAAACAGAATCACAGCTATGGCAAATCCCAATCAACCTTCTTCTGTGAGTAGCAAGAATTATTTAGGATGCTACTCTTCTGAATTAAAGCGTGTACCTCAGCAAGTCTTTTTAATTATTAGGAAATATTTATATTTTTTAAATTTATCTTTCTTGCGTATTTGTAAAAGTCCTGAATTTTTTCCTGGTATAAACATCACACATTTTGTGTAGGCCTGGTCTACATTCACATCGGTACAGACATGGCTATGGATGTGTGGTTTCCTTCTGAGTTAAACTGGTACAAGTGCTGGAGTGGACTGTTACCCTACGACGGAGACACTTTCTCTTGATTTCATTACAGCAGTCCAAGGTCCTGGTATGTGTAGCAAAAATAAGATGATGACTTCAACAGATCTTAATCAGCCTTTTAAGGATGGTCTGCTCTTGCCTTTTTTACTAAGTTCTACTTTACTTTAGGAAAGTATCTCTTTCCTGATAAAGTCAAGACCAATGTTCATAACAGAAAGAATTGTAAGCTACAGACTGTACTTTGGGTGACGTCCTAGAGCCAGAAAGGAAAGAAGCACAATGAGAAAAAAATAAGGATGCATTTTTTGTCACTTATCGTAAACATCAGAAGACAAAGAAGTTGAAAAACATGAAACCTAAAGCAGTAGCTGTAGTCGTGCTACTGTTAATGAATTTCTTTTAGTTTTGTTTCAATTTTAATGGCTCACTAAAGTGTGCCACAACAACTGGCTATTATCCTTTTAGTAATGATTTTTTCCAAGACAATATGTGAATTTAGTGTTCACAAAAAGTAAACACAAGACTTTTGTTGCATTTTGCAGTTTTTTCTAGGTGAAGATACATATTTGTCTTCCATATCAGCCTGCTCACAACATACATTTACCACTTTTTCTCAGAGGGCTGCTATTTGATTTCCTGTAGGAACATATACATTCAAAACAGGGAGCTAGAAACACAATCACCAAGATTTACAAGTTTATTCAGCTCCCAGAATGAAATCTTGAAGACAAATTGGACAAAAAGAGCTTAATCCAACGCATGCAGAATTGGTTCTTACAATGTGAATCCAAACACTTGGTGTACTAGAGCTAACTTGTAGATGAGATGGAATTGGGTGAGGGGAAATAGGAGGGGGGAGAGAGATTGAAAGAGAGAGAGAGAAGCAATAAGAAATCTCAGACTCCAGTCTGAACATCAAAAGCTGTTCCTTTTTGTTTTGTTCAATGATTGCTTGATTTAAAGGAGTATTTATCTGTTTTATCTGAAACTGTCATTGAATAAAAGGTATAAACAGGGCATTCCTAAGAGAAATGGAGATGAGGACTTTTGAATCCTGTCAAGAAGGGCAAAAAATGAATGTGGACCTCCTGTAGCCTGGTCAAATGCTCTCTAGCTATTACTTTGGTGTACAATGAGTGTGCCCAAACCATTTCCTGCTATGGTCCCTCTGTGATCTGTCATGATTTTTTTCTATGTACAAGTGATTTTAGTGTGTGCTTTTGGTGAACAAAGACTTGCTTGGCAGCTTCAGGGGTCTTTGATAGAGAAAGACTGTCCTCTGAATCCTCCAATTTTGTTGTGAGATAGTGTCCAGATAAACAGTACTTAGAATGTAGACTGCTTTGGTTTCCTGGGAGCCTGCAGGGAGAAAGTTGTGACAACTTCACAGCTGGGGGCAGCCCAATTATCATTTTAAGTTAGTTTTTCGATTTACTTTCTCTCACTAATGCTGTGCACCCTTACTTTGGACAAAGAAGGACACCATGGTAAGAGTCATGAATTTGAGGAGCAAATGAAGAAAGAAAATAAAGAGTATGTTAGGTAGTGAACACAGAGCTAATACACAACATTAGATGCATTTCATCTCATAAGTTATGGTTTTGCTGTCTTGCACTAACCATCAATTCTAAATATTCTTTTGTGCACATTATGTTTGCCCATATATATTTGTCATAATTTGCCCAGACTACTAAACTGGATCTAGAAAAGAACAAGTAAAATCATAGGATGTTGAGTTTTTTCAGTATAATCCATACACAGCTGTAAGTTATTCCCTTTGCAACTTGGACAGAGCATCAACTACAGCCATTCTGTAGTTTTAGAATGATAAATCAGAGGGGCCTGTGGAAGGAATGAACATCAGTAAGATGCAGAAAATAACAAATGAGTTCCTCTTTTAACTTTCATGTTGAAATCTGCACTGTCCTGTTCCCCAAAGCTACATAACAAGTAAAGCAAACTTTCGAAGAACTTTCAAAGTTTGTAAAGCTCACCTCTGTATTCCAAGCCAACAAGTACTACAGAACACATGGTTGACTAACAAAGAAAAATTAGCAAAATTTAGAAAATCTTGTCTCCTAGCAGACTATAGAACAACATAAACCTGACACTCAGACTCCCTCACTGGCACTTTATGTGTAGGAATTATTTGTATCAGAGAAACATAGGAGTCAGAGTCAAAAATGTATGGCTTGTTACAAATGTTTGTCTTCTTTCAGAGAAATTGCTGCTGGCAATAATTTTTAGGGGGTTTTCTTATAAGATAATGTCTCTCAGTGAGGTAGAATCATTCCTCATAATCCCTCACCCTGTCCCAACATGTATATTTCCACCCTAAAAAGGAACCCACATCAGATTTTTTTTTTATTATTTTTTTTAATTTTTTTTTTTACTTCTATCCTTTTACCTATAGATAATAAGTTTTCTACTGTTCAAAATAAAATTCATTTTATCTTCAGGTGGTCTCAGGTAACTACTTATATATCTAATTCTTGTTTCTGCCTGCATTCTGAGACAGTGCTTTTTTATCTTGTGTCCTGGTTATAGTGACCAGGACTAGTTTGTCACTGTGTGGGTGTGGCTAAAACTGTGTATTCTACACCCTCTATGTATTTTCTCATGAACTGTTAACAATGGATCATTTGCAGCAGCTTCCTGGGGC
>VXBX01007698.1:164672-177596 GCA_013400415.1 Scytalopus superciliaris | reverse complement strand
CACTTTAATTTAGGAATAAAATATCACAGGACACTGCACAAAAGTAATAAGAAAAACATCCCAATGGCATAATGTTTTCTGAATACAGACTCACCAAGTAGAAGAAGTTATGTGGACCTTTTTGCTATTCATTGTCATTTTTAAGTCTCTCTGCAGTATATGTTTCTTCTTCCTATGGAACATCTGCCCTTTGCATTACAATATTTTTCCTTACTTGTATCAGTTTTCTGAAACTCATCCTTAGTTTATTTTGTCCTGTCCAGATGCTTTCTCTTTATTATTTCTCTATTGTTTGCACCTTCTTTCCAATCCGGCATAACTGTGACTTTAATTAAACTGTGGTCATTAACATTCATTTTATATACCTCACTAACAGAATCCCTCTTCTAGTTCTTAGATACTTAAATAAATAAAGCTTAATAGAGATCCCTGTGGTACCTCACTAGACACCTTAACCTAGTTTGATACTTGCTACTTAACTGTTTACCAAGCTCCTTTGAACACTCTTCAAACCACAGAAGAGCATGTATATTCAAACCAAACTGAATTAATTTTTTAGTCCAATTTTCATGAGATTCCATATCGAATGCTTTAGCTGAATGCAAATAACTTACATGTCTCACTTTTCCTTTTATCTGTGGAGGTGCTGATTCTTCAACACTTATGATCATGCTTAATTTTAAGCATGTGTTTAAAGTAAGTGAAAGTAAACTCTAGCAGTTAAATGAGTCATGCACATGCTTACAAGATGGTGGCTTATTTTCCTATCTCTTTACTCTAAATCTGAGGTCTTATTGTGTATCACATCTCTGTCTCCAGAAACACAATCCCTCCAAAGATAAATGCAACGAGCTATATATATATATATATATCATGCTGAAATCCTCAGTGGCAAATAAGTCTCAATTTTGCTTAATAGCATATTTGAGGAAAAAAATACTTCAGAAACACTGCAGTAATAGAGGATAAAATGATAAACTTGCATACCAATAACCAAAAACTCATAAAGAGAAGAAACAACCAAAAGGCTTTGAATAGCCTGTACAATTATTTTCAGCCCAACTAGTAGTTAAAACTGAGGTTCTCCTATCAGAGTACGCAGCTGTGTTCTTACCAACGTTAGTGTTAATGTCAAAGTGAGACCAAAACTAAAGATATATGTCAGTGTCAGGCAGGCTGACTTCTATAAAAATATTTCCAATTTTTATAAGACTGGTTTATCAGCCCTTTTAATTACAGCATCATGAAAAAAGCATTTCATATTAGAACAGGAATTTAAATGCATAAAATTCATTTCAATTTAAAACATCAGAGTAAACTAAAATGTCCACCTTGATAAAAAGTAGGTTATCTTTCAAAGGCAAAATTAGGAAAAAGAAAAAAAAAGGTTCAGAACAGGAATTTACTGTGAAAAAAAGTAAAAAATTGTCAACCAATTTACATATGACTTTATTTGCAGCCCCTAACATCGTTCTATTTCAAAAAGCAAAGTCCAAATTATCCTTGTTCTCCAGCAGTGGATCTGACATCTTCTGCACCGGGACTGACTGATGATGAGCCATGTCATTAACGCAGTGCCTTTTGTTGCAATAAATGGCTCATGGCAGGGATCCTGGCTGAGATGACGGACACCCTTGCATCCTGTACAACAGGAAGATTGGTAGAAAGCTTTTGAAGTTTCCTGTGAATGGAAGCTTTATGAAAATGGGTAAAGTAAAATATTTAGAGATGGCCAAAGAAAATAAAAGAGTAAGGACAAAGTACAACTGGTTAGAGGCACTTGAAAAATCACGACCTCAAAGTTTTAAGTTGCCTGAGTAGAAATATTGTATGCATGATACATTTAATACACATTTGGGACAGATCCATTTTACTCTAACAGAGGTGAGTAGCCCAGTTAAGGTCAATGGTTCCCTTAGCCACATGTCAAGGAGGAAGTTCATTCTTAATTTGGAGACTAGCAAAGAAATATCTTCACTTAAGGTCTTTACTTAGAGAAAAATCAGGCAATTTAAAAAATACAAATCAATGAGGAAGAAAGAAGTAAAGATTTTATTACTTCAACTGTGATTTTAGAAGTGACTTTTTTGTCTGTTCACAAGTATCAATGCAATTCCAAATAATCTAGACACATACATATGTTTACAAAAAAATATGTGTGTGCAATTTGTTTTGCTGTTGTCTATGTACTCCATAAATAGATAATATATTAAGAATAATATAGTCTGTTATTTAAAATTATGTAGGTGTAATTATGTTTATTTTTATAAAAAATATTTTCTATCAGTTAATGATACCCAATTCAAGAGAACAGAATAAACAGCAAAACAAGTTTTATTTAAATAAATACACTAGGATACTCTGAGACCAGAAAAAATTACTCTAAGTGTAAGTGGCAGACTGAGGAACCAAACCCAGAAGTGCTAACTGATGCTAACAGTGATTAGATTGCCTCTGAGAATCAAATAATGAGAAAAACTCTAGGGACAGAAATATGAGGAAGGAAACTCTCTAAGAACTTCCTCTCTTAGATCTCTTTTGTGCCTACAATCCTGCTCCCATCGAGCATTTCAGCAGCTCCTGTGTCAACTCTGCTTAGCCATCTTCAAGAATCTGTAAATTTTACCCTTGTACCTTTTGCTTGAGTAACTGTGCTGCTCAGCTTCATTGAGATCAAAATGAAGCTTGGGAAAAAGAATCACAAAGATCCTTATCAAAACCATAATGAAGAAATTATTATTCTCTCCCATGTACCTGATCACAGATCTTCTGAGAGGAGTTTCCTCTGGGCTCTAGCAACTTCTGCCAAATATTTCAGTGTGACAGAGCAAGCTAAAATTTACATAGGAATAAATGTAAACCATATTTGTTGTAGCAAGAAAACTATAATATTCAATTTGCTCTTCATTTCTGTCATGTGTGCTATGAGCTGGAGATTTTATTCTATCCTTCAAGAATCTTATTTTGTGTATAAAATACAGACCTAACAGTGCTATAGAGCAGTGGAATGCAATGCAAAATATAAAGTTCAGTTGGGTTGAACTCCTTATATGTTTTGGGAAGCATTATTCATGTGAAAGAAAATTCATTAGTTTAAGTGACTAAGGAATTGTTTCGCTTTATGATGGTGTTGCATTTTACCTATATCATATTTTTTTGATTGTTTGAATGAGAAAATGTGAGAACTAATAGCAAGAAATAATGTTTTATTATTTGTTTTATAAGAAAAAATTTAAATAATATATATCATATACAATAAATTATATATAAATAAATAATATAAATATAAGAATACAAATGTTTCTATGTTTGTTTCATCTGTATAAAACTGAACATTATTTTCATTCTTAAAAAAAAATCAAATATGTGTGCTAAAATTGTTTATTGCTTGCTCATAGAATTGCCAATTTTATTTTTTTTCTTTATGAAAACTGAAAAAATATTTTAGGGTCTGACCTGGCTTTTTTGGCATCATTGGGAATCTAGTAACATTACCCTCACTTTGACCAAATGTTATATGAAGATGCGACTTNCGTTCACGAAGCCTAGCCATGACATGAAGATATTTTTATTTAGGTGAATATTTTAGAAGCTGTTGTGGGTTTTGAATTTTATCTCAAAATATTTTTCAGCTTTGTTTTTCCAGTGGGAAAGTGGTTCTACGTAGCAACTTTTCCAGTGTACATCATCACACACTGCCTTTTGATTCATCCTACCTTAATTTTTCTAAGGGAAAATGTGATGATGTCTTATCTGAACTCTTTAAATTTTAGGAGATTTCCTATATGTCATGTTAGGCTATCAATAGCCATTCAAGTCTACACCGATGAAGACTGCATATGTTGCAATCCAATCCCTTTATATTGTATTTCATTTTCTGCACAAACTCAGTTATCTGGACTGCTCTGTTATCAAAACAGCCCCAAAAGAGCAGTTTTCCGTGTCTTACACATATTTATAGGACTTGAAAACTTCCTGAATGTTGTATTATAATGTTAATTAGTGTAATGTTTGATTGTTTAAACAAAGCACTTACCATTTGTTGACAGTATGGATAATGATTCCATAATTTTATAACTTTCAGAGATTCCTGTCCTAAAGGAGGCTCAAACACCATAGATGACACAAAAGTATTTCCAAAGCTCTCTTCTCCCAGCAGGTAGGACTGCCTCTACGCTTTGAACAGTATCTAATACTAACACATGCCTAATCTGTAAAAGAGACCTTGCTTAACAGGAAAGAACTTGTAGATATAATAAGCTAATTCTACTGTATTACCTGTCACATGTCACAGAAGAGTGACACTTAGGAAATCCAGATCTTAATACAGACTTTTGGTCAACAGCTACCCCAAATTCTGGTTATTCAGCCTCTAGAAAATAATTCTGTTAACCAGAAATAAAATAATTTAATTAATAAGTGTAATATCTTCATGTAAGAATTATTTGTTCCAGATGCACCTGCATTTTTTTATCACAGTGAAAGTACATATTTTCAAACTTCTAGATGACCAGAAGGGGTTTAATTTTCTCCTGAGATCTAGAAAAAATATTTTCCACTTACTACCACATCAAGCTTTTAGGATCAAATATTAAGAACGAAGACACTTGGATAAAACATTTCCTTTCATATTATATTATTAACATGAGATTCAAACTAACAAACTGAGATTGCAAACAAATGTAATCCAAAGCCAACATAGAAAATGCAGTGTTTTCCAACATGCTGTTTTTTTCTCTCCTGTAGATAATTAACTGGGCAGAGCATCTAAACATAGATCTTTGTGTTTCCCCAGATTATATAACAGTTTTTACTATCTTCAGCAGAAGCCTTGCAAAATAAACAATATGTTTCTCCCAAAGCATTTATAAATACTGAATTAATCTTGTCCAAGTTGTTCAGCCCTGAGCTGGGCAGCCATGGTAACACCTCTTTGGCATCTGAAGAATAAGCACCCCTTCCTCCTAAGCAATTCCCTACCAACTCAGTGTGATCCCTCCAGCATCTTTCTACACTGCAGTCCTTGTGTCCTCATCTGTCCCCTTTGCTTGTGGCACATGGCCTGGAGAGGACCCCCTGAGAAGTCACGAGATCCTTATAGTCTCAATAGCCCCCAACTTGACCTCTCATGAATGCTTCTGCTTTCAAATCTTCTGCAAGATGAGTGCAGAGAAAATAGGTACACATTAGCTCAGGGAAAGCCTGAGGGTAGCAACTTTTCCAATCTTGTTAAGCCTCCACTTCACAACAGATAGCATCAGATAAAATACTGTTTTCTGTTATTGCACTGGAGTCCTGTTACAATGGTTTTTTTGTGGAGGGGATGATCAAGATTCCTGATTTTAATGGCAGTTGAAGAAGCTTTGACTCATAAAGAGAAGACACAAGGCACATTGATCAGGTTCTCTTGAAAGCTTTGGATTTGGGTTCAGTTTTTTCGCTTTTTTTCCCTTCTTTTTGTAATTTAAACAACAAAGGCAGAGGCTGAGATACTGGATTCTGAGATGCTCTCAAATGCTATCTTTTTATTAAAATGAGATAAAAAGAAAAATGTTGTCAGGGAAAGACATAAGGAAAAGAGTAATTCTTAGAGAAAAAAATGTTTTTTAAGAACAGCTCTTGGGACTCTGAAAGATTACAGTTTGTTTCTTTGGGGTTTTTTTTGTGGTTTTGGTTGTTTTTTTGTTGTTGTTGTTGGTTGGTTGGTTGGGGTTTTTTTCATTTTACAATTTATATACTCTTTATTTTAATTTTATTCATCTTTGCTTTACCAGGACTTTCAGTAAATTAACTGTGCTTAAAACTTCATCACATCAATAGGAAGTCAGTACCTGAGGTACAAATACGCATTTTTTCCATATTGTAGTAACAAGTTATTACACTGTAGGACATACTCAGCTGTCTTCTTTACGTCAACATTATCCACAAACACTTTCCTTGAGGTCTTGGTCCTTCTTCTGCAGGAGATTAATTCACTTATATTTCATGAAACCAAAATACTGCAATGTACAATTTGCTTGCCTAGGGAAGAGATGAGCATGGCTTGCCTTTGCATTGCAATGTCTATTCCTGTTCCCACTGGCTGCACTGAAGGGTTGGACAAAAGTGCTGCACACCACGGCACCACCACCACCACCTCTGATCACCATTCAGGACAGGAAAACCATCATGCCTCTTTTCCACTCTGCATGCCTGTGGATTTTTTTTTTGTGTGTGTGTTTTGGTTTAGTTTGGTTTTTTGTGGGGTTTTGGCTTGGTTTGGTTTCTTTTGTGTTTGTTTGGTGTGGAGTTTTTTTTGTTTGGTTGGTTTTTGGGTTTTTGTTTTGTTTTGTTTTGTTTTATTGGTTTGGGTTCTTTTTCCCAGCCAAAGAAGATAAAAACCCAACCAAACAACCAAACAAGAACCCCACCAAGGTTCAGGAGTTGATCATGTGCAACTTGGTGTCTTTCTAACCTGAAATTGTGGATGGGTCAGAATATGTTTCATGGAACTGTAGCTGAGAAGCACCATAGGTGCACACAGTTTAGGCACAACCTCTGAGACTCTTGAGTTCGTACTGTACTGAGTGCAGTGGTGCACAATCAGGCAAGTTGGCACTGCAAGATGCTATGCTGCCATGCTGCCATGCTGTGCTATTCTAGATCAATATTCCTGCCTATTTTGGCTAAGAACAAAAGGAGAAATAATTTTAAGTCCACCTTCACTTTGCAATGAATGATGTCATCTCAAGTCTGGCTTTTTCCTGCCGTATCTGGCAAAATGAAAAGACTAGGAAGCAAACCAAGCAGGAATTAGCAGGTGAGGAATTCACAGTTACTTGTAGTCCAAAGCAAAAGTCTGCTAATCATCTTGGGCTGAGTAGGCCCTCCGATTTTCTGTGGCTGTCACTTGGGAGTTGCTCAAGAATTGTTCTTTAGTACAAGACAAAGCGTGCCAACAGCTTGGTACAGTGTGCCAGATTGTGTTTTGGTGCTATGAAATGTTACAGGCAGCATTTATTAGAACACGTACGCCTGCTTTCTGCCTTGCTTTTCCAACAGGAACAGTCTTCCCCCTAGTGCCAAGACTGTTAAGCTGTTGTTTCCTTAAGCCCTAGCCCCTCTAATGTGCAAAAAGTGCAGAATACCAGACAGCAAGCCTGGTCTTCTTATGGTAGAATAAGGACCTGTTGCAATGTCCATCTTAAGGATAGTAAAGCTGTGATCTTACATTGCACGTAGCTCTTGGGAAACCATAAGATGGCCCACCTAAAGAGTAACACTATACAATGGGTATGGGGGAATTCTAGTTTCAGCTGTCTAAAATAAAGAAATATAAATATACATATATATGTATGTGTGTATATACATACATATGTATACAGACTCCACAATCTAGTCAGATTTCACTGTTGGATATATTTTCTTCACTATTCTTTATAAATTGTAACTTAGGCTGAGGAGTCACAAAGAGGATAAACACCCAGTGACTTGGCAAAACTGTGATGGCTTTCTAATTTCATATCTTTCATCCAGACCTTTGCTGGGCTTTCCCTTTCTGAAACAGACTGGCATAATGAAGAATCCTCTATTACAACTATAATGCAATTTTGGTTTTTATGAATCCACTTTGATACCACATTTATTTCTATCGCAGTTCTGATAGGAAGTTCCCATCAGGAGTAGGACCCCAATGTGCTAAACCTCCATAAACCCATAGAAAGAGGTAACTATCACCTGAAGAATAGTCTAGGGCAAAACTTACCATGGACAGGAAAAACAGACCTAGCAAATTGTCTAAGGACAACCAACAAGCAAAAACCTAGAATCAGTCTTCAAGACAGCACCAGTTGATGGCACCTCTCAGAAGGAAACAATGGCTGTCTATTCAGACATCCTAGTTACTGCTGTGCAACCTGCAGACTGCTGCTGCATAGAAGTTCTGCTAAAATATAGCCCCCAGACACTGCACCAAATGCTCTGAATGGATCTGACGCTTATTGGAGAGAGTGCACCTTCTACTTCATTTACCTCTGAACTGAGAAAGAAGAGCATAATTGAACATGCTTCTCTCTTTAGTGCAATTTGTTCATGAGCATTGTTACCCTGAGAGAAAGTGGGCATAAAAAGCCCTCCTTCCTCAACCGGAGAAAGAATGTGTGCACATTCTTACACTGCCTGTGTACAGGAAATCATTCACAAACCTTCAAAGGCATTGGTGGGGGAAGGGAGGAGGCTGGAATGGCATTCCTTGGGCAAGAGCACATGAAAGTCTGGTCGGATTAGTGTAATATATTACACAAATGTGACACAAAAATGTTCATGGATTACACTTCCTTCGCTGTATCATATTAGCACCTCATCATCCCAGCCTACCACAAACAGATGCTAACAAGATATGAGAAGAGAGCTAGAATATGCTGAGGTTTCTGTCTCACATTAGTAGTGTGCACAATACACTGTGATTCCGCTTGCCAAATGTGATGCCCAAATTACTAATGCATAATCTTTGAAAAGAACCAAAACAAAACAAGACATTACTATGAAAAGTGTGTTCACAATGTGCTGTAAAAATGAAGACGTGTGCTCTGTGTAGGGAAAGTCTATCCCACCTCCTGTGAGGTCATTAAGATAGAGAAGAGTGTGTTAAAATTCCTAACTGGTACTCAGTAGAAATGCACTGTTCCCTTCCAGTGAGTTTCTTAAGACACTTTTGAGAAAGTCTTAAGGCACTGATTTACTCAAATTGTATAGTTTAGCAGGCTTCATATGGTTTTTATTTAACTGAATCTTTGCAAGTAAAGTTGGCCTTGATGTTGAATCTGAAAGTACAGAAAAGCATCAGTCACGTGCCAGCCCAAGCTCCAGCAAAGCTCAGGGAGATTTTGACTCAATAGACTTTCTTCCTCTCATTCAGTCCTATGATTCATTAAATATGATGATATTACAGATAACAGCCTTATCATAGTGGCTACCTTTTAAAGGGCCTGAGGACTATGAAGATGCACATGCTCACCTTCATACAGTAAAACCTACTTTTGTCCTATACAGCCTCATTTGCCATGCAGAGATAAAATCCGTGAAAAACATGTGGGCATATTTGAAGATGCCTTTTTTTCACATGAGCAACAGATGAAATTTGCAGCTACTGAAAAAATGGCCTTCCAGATTGCCATCTCAAGAGCTGTACTGCACGTGAATATATGGGAAATTATTGTTAATAATAATAATAATATTTAAGAATGAAACACACACTATATAAACTGAGTTAAGCTGTGCATCAAAAGTTTATTTTTGTTTGGTTTTAATATATTTGCATGGGGGAAATAAATATGATAGATGAAATCTCCTTGGCTTTCTGTCTTGCAACAGTGATTATGCCAGGCCTACAGTGCAGTAAGGTTACAATTATACAACCCTGTTTCTGGTTTCCTCTAGACATATGTGCAATATATATATTGCACATAAATTGGCTGAAGCTAATTATTTTTAAATAACATGCATGCTTTTAAAAATAGTAAGCAAAAATGGAACTGCCTAAATCTATTGCGGGTCATGTTTTGTTTTTCCCCAGGCATTAAAACCTGGTGTCTGATCTCTTGAAAACATTTTTGAGGGGGCAGGGTAGGGGGAAGATTTCCTCCCAGGTTGAAAACCAGATATATTTTGCCCTGTTTTGTGTCCATCACAACCACAGTGCTCCGGTTTGAACAGAATCTCATCTGTTAGAACTCAAATATGAAATTGTATCCCAAAAGGATTTTTTTTCCTCACGTGATTATGAGTAGGGGCTTATAAGGCATGTTTGGACACAAACTTGTTTTTATTACTATGGAAAAAATTGCTTGTCAAACAGCTGAATTATAAGTTTTCAAAAATTGATTTGTAATGTAAACCATAGCACATTATTTTACAATGCATAACAAGGATATCGTTAGAGGAAAACTGTAGTTGGTGGTGGAATAAGAATGAATGAGCACAATGGCAGCATTTCAGTTCTGATAGGTACTTTTGTAAGGGACATCAAAGATCCTGACAACAGTGAAGTCATTACAATCACATGGAAGTGCTGGGAAAGGTGTAAAGCACTGATGTCTCAGCTACCCACTGGAGACTCCACTGGAGTCTGATGCTCCCTGGTACTTCAAGGAGCGACTGGACTCCTTTCGTTGTTTCTGCAATGCCATTGCTGAGGTGCATCTGCTTTTCCTTCATCTAATTTCACTGTTTATAGCGCCCTGTAGCAATGGGAGAAGCTCAAAGAGCACACATTGGCAAAAGAGCTATACATGGAATTACCAGGAAATTATAAGCCTTGCTTGGTGAAGCTTACACATCTAAGTATCTGGGCTGAGTAGCTACCCTAGGATCAGAGAGCAGGAGAGTGGTGGGTGGTGGTGGTGTAGGAGGCACCAGAAATCCTGATTTCCCATTGTCTGACCATTCCCAGAGGTCTAAACATTTTACAGAATCCTTTTTGTAACTGATTTCCACCTAACATTTAATGTATCTTAAAAAATAAAGAGAAAAAAAATTATATATTCATGGTATTTAATTAAATTGCGTGAACATTAAATTAAAAAATGAGAGGGTAGATCACTATGATTCAGGTTCCATTCACTCTGTCACCCAAAAAAAAGTGGTGAGCAAGGAGCTCAAGGCACATTGCCAAGTGTGTTCACTCTTAAAGGCTTTTTCCTATGGAGAGTTGGATGGGAGGAGTTTGAGTTTTCCTCACATGTTATTTATTTATTTGACTATCATTGGTTGACATTATGTCAACCAGTTAATGAATGAATCTGGTTTCATGGCTTTTGCACTTGTGCTTAGAGGTCACCCTCGGCATATTTCCACAAATTAGAAAAATAAATTAATTAATTAAACTTATTTTCTACTGGGAAACTGTGCACCTGAAATAACAACTATTTTCTCCAAAGTTGTGCTCTGCCAAAAGGCCTTTCTTCCCTCTTTCTTGGCTAAAAAACCCTAGCCAGCAGGTTGCAACCAGGCACTGTTGAGTAATGACTTTATAAACTCATATACACAGCTAGCCCCACATTACCAGCTACTTTCAAACAACACATTCTAATTCTCTAGCTAAATTAGGCTTCTTTTTTCCCTTGAGTTACGCATGTATTTTACAGGTGATGTTTATCTATGTGAATTCAGGCCACCCATGCAGGTACAGACAGAAAGATGCCTCCCACGCAAAGGTTCTCCTGACATTCTGCCTGCTCACTTGAGGCCCATCAGCCTGGCCAGGCAGTCGAGCAATGGTGGCCATTGGTGTAAGGTTTGGAGGCTTTTTTTTCCAAGGTTGAGAGAGAAAGATTAAAACCCCTTCTCTTAGGTTTATTTTTTATTTGGAAAAATCCCCCCTCCCAGCCAACCTGCTTATGGAGATACATGTGACAACAACAAAAAAAAGGAATTAAAATAATGTACATATATTTACTACAAATCAAAAGCAATATTACATTAGCTTTGTTTCCTCAAATTTTCTAAGACTGTCCTCTTGGATGTTTTCCTCTGATTGGCTACATCATTCTGAAGAATTGTGCCCAAGATTATAAAGCAGCAAAAACACTCTGATAAATAAGGAATCACTTCCTTTGACTTACATATGATATTCACATCAGAATTTAATTCAACTTAAGTTGTTTTTGTCGTTGTTGTTGTTTTACCTAACACATCCTCATATTGATTTTGCATAACTCTGCGGTCACTCTTTACAGAAAACCATGTATGAAATTTGCACCCTGTATAATAAAACCAATTTTATGCCTTGTTTTCCATATAATTTCTGAAGGAACATAGTTATTTTTAAAGCAGTGTTGTATATGCTGTGTATATACTCAGCTACACCCTGATTGCTCCCTCTGTTTTTGGCTATTCTAATTGGTCTTTTGCATTTAGATCTCATGAGAGATCTAAAATCACAGTGATTTCTCTAAACATGTATCTCAGTCTGTGAGGGTAGAGGATTCATAGTACATTTATGAGGTGAACAATCATCCAGGATGAAACAGGAATCCCAGTACTAAAATAGGGATACATGAGTTGGGAAAATGCATTGTCTTAAATATAAGTTCTGTTAAATAAATTCAAAATACAGCTTTGAAATACCTCAGACATTCCGTAAACTTATATAATCTAATATTGCTGTATAAAGCAATTTATGGAAAAGTTGCATACAAACACAAACGGAAATACTGATCTTTCTTGCAGATGGAGGGAGGGTAACTAAGTGTAGTTTTTTGCCCACTTTTCAAATTTTCTGGAAACTTTTATGATTATTTTTAACATTATATTTATGTAGTCTGTCTCTGAATAATTGTTCAACAAAGAAATTTCATGAAGCTACAGATTAAATCCAGATGAAAAACTGCATTTCCTTAATATTGATGATTGTTTTGCAAAATTCCTTTAAAAGTGTACTCTTGTGTGATTTTTCTTGCTTCCTTCCTTCCTTTCAAAATACTTAAAAAAATCTGTAATTATATTTGTTACTACCAAGGGACTTTCATGATTAATGCACATTATTCATATTCCCTAAACACAGATTTGACTAATATGCTCTATACTTATAAATGTACATTAACAGAATGCAATTTAAAAGAAAAATATTCCTAATCTTTTCAATAAAAGAGGGAATAACTGGTAATAACTTCAGTATTTGGTATATTTCACCTCTTTTTCTAAATGCAGAGTTTCCATACACTGTGATTTTGGCAATTCTGTTAAGTAATTTTCATACATTTTGTTTGATCCATTAAGTAGTATTATGCATTTGCACTGTGGCATATCTGAATGATGCCATTACTGATTATTGGTCTGTTACTTGATGCTACTTTTTTCCTGTCACTACATAACTCCTGAGCTCACAAGCTCACAGAAAAAAAATTAATTTCCCATTATATTGAAACACACTAGCTTTTATTTTTT